>CM064964.1:7532311-7638318 GCA_032847665.1 Solanum chilense
TTGATGCGGGCAAGGCATGTCTGACGTCCCTGACAGTTGTTTGTGGGTGAAAGGTGACAGGGGTCAGGCCACCTCAAACGTTGGTTGAACGATATTTGTTGCTCACGCCTAAAGGTGGCTAATTAATGTTCACAATATGGGCAATCCACCGTCGACGTTGGCTGAGCATGGTGCATAGGCCACGTCTAATGCGGAAACTTAACGACTAATGTATCCTTGTCGATGACGTGTCCCATTAAATGGAAGAAGCCTTTTTTTCCTAGACGATGCGCACAATCAACATTAGATGCATGCATGCCTTGAATGATTGTACCTTCCGTTAAGTGACGTAGCCTGTCAATAGGCGCAGACACGTCTGATGCGTGCATGTATTTGATGACGTTGTCTGTCATTGATTGACATTGCATGAACGATGTGTGCAGTCCACGACCGATGTAGGCAATTTGATTTGCACATGCCACGACTAATGTCGCCCAGCCGAAGCACACACTCCACGCTTGATACATGCAGGCCTTTGTCGATGTCATGTAACGTTGGTTAGTGCTTATAGGCCATGACCAATGTCACCCTACCGATGCACACACGCTATGGGTGATGCCTACAAGCCTTGGTTTTATCTTATGCCATTGGAGGACACATGTATACAAGCTACGTCTAATACGTGCATGCCATGATCGATGTCACCTAGCTGATGCGAACACACCACATTCAATGCGTGCATGCCCTGGCTGATGCCGCTTGACATTGGAAGAGATCGTTTGCCACATAAACGATGTTAACTATCTTTGGCCAATGCATAAAGGCAATAACTGATGTCACCCAATCGATGTACACGCACAATGTTTGATGCGTGTAGGCCTTCGGTCATCTCGCATGACGTTGGCAGCTGCAAGATAGCCACAAGCGATGTTTCCCATTCAATGCGCTCACGCCACAACTAATGCTTGTAAACCTAATGTGATTTTATATGATGTTGACTGATGCGGGTATGCCTTGGTCAATGTCGCCTGAAATTAGCCGATGCAAGTTGGCCACAAGCTATGTCGCCCAGTCAATGTGCACATTCCACAACTAATATTTGCAAACCTTAGGCAATTTCATATTATGTTGATCAATGCGTGTAGGCAACGAATGAGTTCTCCTAGATGATGAGCACATACCACACGTGAAACATCCCGGCCTTTGCTAATATTGATGCCATCGTAAGACATCGTTCCCCACTTGTGCGCATTCTGTGTCCGATGCTTCCAAGCCATGACCTATGATGCCTAACTGATGTGCACTCACAACTTTTTTTGCATGCATGCCTTGACAGATGTCTCCTTACATTAAAAGTTGTCCTTTTCCTCATACGCATATACTACACCCGATGCATCCAAGCCTTGACTGATGTTTTCTTCTGATGGTCGATACATGTAGGCCATGATTGATATCACTCAACTTAGGTGCACACTCCATAACTAATTCTCTTAGGCATTGGTCTATGTTATATGACATTGTTAGATATGTGTAGGACATGAATAATATCGCCTAGTCGATATGCACACGCCAAGCGTGAAGCTTGCAGGTCGTGGCTGATGCTGATGTGAGTGTTAGATGTTGTTTGCCACTTGCTCACATGAGATGTCTAGTGCTTGAAGACGATGAAACATAACTCCTAACTGACGTGCACATAACACATTTTATTCAATCATGCCTTGGCAAATATCGCCTGATATTTGCAGGAGTTGTTTTCCATATATGCACATGCTACATCCAATGCATGCAGGCCATGACCATTGTCATCTGCTTTTGGACAATGTGTGCATGACATGACTTATGTCACCTAGTTGATGCGCATATACATAGCTTGATGCATGAAAGCCTAGGAAAATTGGAAGGCATCGTTAGCCCTACGTACATGAACGATGCAAGCAGTCCATGACTGATGATGGTGAGCATTGTCGAAGCACATGCCACGATTGGTGTTGCCAAGACGATTAGCACATGCAACATCTGATGCGTGTATGTCTTGCCTTATATTGCCTGACATTTGCAAATGTTTTTTTTGCATATGCGCACATGGTACGCTGATGCGTGCAGGACACGACCAATGTCGTTCACCATTTGATGATATGTGAGGCCACAAACGTTATCACCAAGTCAATGTCCACAATCTTGTTTGATGCGTAAAGACCTTGTATGATGTCCCCTGACATTCGTAGACATCTTTTGCCATATGCGCACTTCTGATGTGTGCAGGCCATGACCAATGTAAGTCGTTGTTGGTCGATATGTGCATGCCACGACCGATGTTGGCCAGCTGATGCACACATGCAATGTTTGATGCTGGTAAACCATGACCAATGTCTCCTACCATTGTATACACACCACATTTGATGCTCGAAGGCCTTGGCAAATTTTGCCAAACACTGGCAGACATCGTTTCCCAGAAGCACACATGCTACGTATGATGCGTGCAAGACATGACTATTGTCACCCAGTCGATGCGAACACACCACATTTATAGCATGCATGCCTTGGCCAATATCGCCTGACATCTTCAATCATTGTTTGCCATATGCACAAAAGTTAGACAATGCACGCTAGCCATGATAGTTACCTCTCTATCGATGCGCATACACCACGTTTGATCCATGTGTGACTTCAAGGATGTATTCTAATGTTGGTGGGCATCATTTTTAACATACGCACATCTGATACGTGTTGGCCATGACTAATGTCGTTTGTCATTCACCGATGTGCATGTCTGATGCCCACATGCAATGTCCTATGTATGGCCCACACAAAGCTCTTGATTCCATTTTGTCGATTTTGAATTTGAGGAGTAGGCATCGTTTTTCCCATTAATCATAATGAACATGAACAACACAAATATGTACATTCTAAGGTATAAACATAAACTTGCTTTTTATCATAAATATAGTTTTTCATATTTTTTTTAAAAAATTTCTGACAAATTAGAAATATGAGTAATTAATTAATAAAAATAGAATGAATATGATAAAATTATAAAATTAACGCTAAAAATCATATATAAATAGAGCAACCATGAATTGAACAATTTCGACAATTTTTTGTATTTTTTATTTTTGAAGCAAATCTTAAGAATGGGTAATTTATTTATAAAAAAATGGAAAAATTTGAAAAAATGTAATTATTGCTAAATATTCACAAATATATATAATTTCCTTAAATTAAACTATTTCAACAGTTATTTTGAATTTTTATTTTTTTCGTCAAATCTAGAGAATGATAATCGATTAACAAAAAAAGGAAAATATGATAAAAATCTAAATTTAAGCCAAAATTTCACAAATAATTATAGTAACCTTAAATTCAATAATTTCAACTATTTTTTGAATAATTATTTTTCTCCAAGCAAATCCGTAAAAAATACGTAATTTATTAATTTAAAATAGGAAAATTATGAAAAAAATATGAAATTAACGCCAATGCGCGCATGACATGACCGATGTCACCCAATCAATGCGAACACACAATGTTTGATGCGTCCATGCCTTGTACGATGTTGCTTGATATTGGCCCGTGCAAGCAATCTATAACCGATGAAGCCCAGTCAATGCACAGACGCCACATCTAATGCTAGCAGGCATTGTACGATGTCATACGACGTTGGCCGATGCATACAGGCCACGAATGATGTCGCGCAATCGATGCAGACACGCCACGCGTGAAGCTACAAGTCTTTGCTGATGCTGATGCCATTATAAGATGTCATTTACCAAATGCACACATGCTACGTCCGAGGCTTGCAGGTTATGACAGATGACAACTAGATGATGTGCAAACACCACGTTCGATGCATGCAGGCCTAGGAGATGTTATCTAACATTGGCATACGTAATTTTTCATAAATGCGTATGCTACACCCAATTTGCGAAGAGCGTGACCGCTGTCTTCTTCTTTTGGTCGATGCTTGCAGGTCACGACTGATGTTGCCCAATTGATATGCACACACAACCACTAATGTTTTTAGGGCTTGGTAAATGTAATATTACATTGGAAAATGCGTGTAGGCCATGAATGATGTTGCCAAGCTGATGCGCACACGCCACGAGTGAAGCCTGCACGCCTTGGCTGATGTTGATGCTATTGGAAGACGTGATTTTCCACTTGCTCACATTCCTCATCCGATACTTGCAGACAATAACCGACAACGCCTAGATGATGTGCACACACCACGTTTTATGAATGCATGCCTTTGAAGATTTCGCTTGACATTAGTAGGCGACGTTCTCCATATACGCATATGCTACTCCCGATGCGTGCAAGCCATGACCAATGTCTTCTATTGTTGGTCAATGCGCGCAGGACATGAAAGATGTCAAACGATCAATGCGCACAGGCCAAGATTGATGTTGCCATACCTTAGACGATGTCTCCTTTTTTTGGTAGACGTCGTTAGCCATATATGCACGCCCAATGTAAGAATGCCAAGACCGATGACAGTCGGTGTTTTTGACACTTTTGTACCACGTTCGATGCCTCCAAGCTTATTAGTACGTGCAACATATGATGCGTGTTGGCCATGACTGATGTATCCTTCCATTGCCTGCCCACAAAGTTTTATACGTGGAGGCCTTGGTCAATATCGTCTGACGTTAGCAGACGTTGTTTTCAATATGCAAAGATTTTAAGTAGATGCATGCATGCCATGACCAATGTAATTTTCCATTGGTTATATGTGCAAGAAACAAACTTTATCGCCCACTAAATACGCACACACCCCGTTTGTTTCATAAAGCCATTGGACGATGTCCACTCACATTGGTAGACGATGTCCCCTGACATTTTAAGTTGATGCTTGCTGAACTTTTCCGATTTCATATGATACTGGAGTTGCTTGTAGGCCACTAATGATGTCTCCAAGCCGATGTGCACATGCCAAGCGTGAAGCTTTCACGCCTTGGCTGATGCTGATGTGATTAGAAGACGACGTTTGCCACTTGAGCACATGCTAAGTCCGATTCATGTGGAAAATGACCGTTGACACCTACATGATGTGCACACACCAATTTTCATGCATTCCTTCTTTGGCAGATGTTTCCTGACTTTTGCAAAAGTTGTTTGCAATATGCGCACATGCTACGTCATTGAGTGCAGTCCATGACCAATATTGTTTGCCGTTCGTCGATATGTTCCATCCACAATTGATGTCGCTCCTTCGATGCGCACGCACCATGTTTGATGTGGGCGCTCCTTCGACGATGTCGCCTGATGGTGGTGGACGTCACTTTCCATATGCGCAGGTCTGATACGTGCGCGCCATGACCGATATCGTCTGTCATTCACTGATGCGCATGTATGATGCCCACATGCTACGTCATATGTGAGGCCCACATGAAGCTCTTGATTTCGTTGCGCCGATTCTAACTTGGATGAGTAGGCAACGTTTTTCTAATTAATCATAATGAACATGAACAACCCAAATATGTACGTTCTAAGGTACAAACACAAATTTTCTTTTTATTGTTGACACCAAATTTTTGTCTAATAGTTTTAAGATTAATAAATTTTGAGTATTTTATTTTAAATGGTTCAAAATACATAGTTTTGTCATTTTAATAAAGTTTGTTTATAATTATCATTTTCCTCGAAGTGTTAAGACTTTTATCGATTGTTATGTTTATATTATTTGATTACAGACAACGTTCAAATATTTATTTATTTTATTTATTTTCCATTAAATTACTTTTGATATATGTCATTGGTTACGTCTGTTATATTTTTCATATTAATTTTCTCTATTACATTTGTTATTATTTATTTTGCTATTCTACACAGTCCAAATATTCATACACAGATGTTTTATCAACCATCAATTTCTTGGGACACAATTTCAAGCCCATTAGTTGAGCTCATTGTATTACAATTCCTATTTAAAGAAATTTTGTCCATTAGATTAAAAAGGGTGGTGAATATATATATATATATTTTTTTTTTTGGGGGGGGGTTAAATTTTCAGATTTTTTTGTATGTTTTGAATATATTCTTTAGTGTTCATATTTTTACGGCCACCACCCTCACTGGAGTATTTTCCAACGTAGAAGACAAACCCCATTATATTTTTTTCCGTTTTTCAGCAAGCAGACAAACCTCCGGTCTTCTCCAAAACCTCACCACCAGATCTCCTCCTAAACCCCAACCACCATATTTTCCGGCGAATAGTCACCACTCTTCTCACCCAAACGACCCCCTTTTCTTTATAAACCCTGACCAAACCCACCACTTTCTTCCCTCAAATGTCATCGTTCCACTACCCAAACACCACCAGAAAAACTCCGAACTAGAGCCCTCCTCTTTTTTTTTAGTCCTACAATCACCTCAGTTTATCAACCTTTTTAGGCAAAAAAGCATTCCATTGTTAATTTTCTCCGACCAGACCTACAAATCTGCACCCTTAACCATAGGAAAACTACACAAAAAAGCCTTCGGAAAGCCCACAAGTTCTCACTTCCAAATAGCCACCATAGCAAGCAAAACCACAACCCAAAGACACACAAAACCAGACAAAAAATCCACTTTCAAATCCTTTTCTCTCTTCTGCTACTTTTTTTTTTCTATATTTTTTGTTTTTCTTGAAGGTATTCCGAAAAAACTCCGAGCTCCAGTGACCCTCAAACCTCCACCATACAACCACTAATTTAAACTTAAAGAATTATTAGCTTTATTTTTATTTTCCCAAGCTCCTTTTCTGTTCTTATTTCACCATATTTTTCTTTGTTTGTTCTGAATTAATTCATCCACACAACAAGATATTGGTGAATTTTATATGCTACTTCCAGATCTGGCCGGAAAATTATGAGTTCCCACCAATCACTACTTGTTCCCTTAGGCAAAGCATTAATGTTTGTTTCTTCCTATGAACTTTTTTGTGTTGATTAATATATGTTATTGTTCGCTTATAGTTCGTATTATTATTATTATTGTCAAGGTATTTTTATTTACTGTGTTATTACTTTTCTTGTTTCTAATTGATTTTATAGTAATATGCACTAATTCTTTTGGTTGCATTTGTTTTATTATATTATATGTATTTTTCCATTGTTATTATTATTATTATTATTATTGTTGTTGTTGTTGTTGTTGTTGTTGTTATATTAATTTTTATTTGTTTATTTTTGTTGATTACTTTTATAACTTGTGAGTGGATGTTCTAGTATTTATTTTAACGCTCCAACAAAATTGTCATTATCTTACATCTAGTTTCGCGACTACATTCCTACTCTTTACTACTTTTTTTTTGTGGATCATGTCAAATTAACTTATAGTAGCTCTTCTATTTTTATTGTGAAGTTTATTTAGTTTTATTTATTGTTGTCATTTCTCATATGAGATCTATTTTCATGATGTATTATTTTTATTTACCTATAGTTGTTTTATATTTTTCATATTTGGTTTTTTTTTTTTTAATTTAAAGAAATTGATAGTATGCATTTCTAGTAAACTGTGTTACTCTTTAATCGTTTTGTTATTATTGTTGTCATATTATTGTTGATCTTTTTTTTAAGTTATTATTTTTGCTTTCTAAACTTTTACAAGTTTCATTGATAATATTTTAAAATTCAATTATGTTGTTATACCTAGTTAAGATTATTGTTTTGTTGTTGTTATCATTTAGTTATTATATCATTTTATTCCATTATTGATAAGTTCGTACAATTGTGTTTGGAAACAAGTTAAAATTAGTCAATGATAAAATCTCTCTGTCGGTATTGGAGGCCTCCCCATTTTAAAAAGACAGAATTTTAGTTAAAGGTTATATATTTTATATTTTGAAATTGGACGATGAAGAAATTACCGTCAATTTTCAAGGCCTTTTATGTTCATAAGATGAATTTTTATTATTAAGTTATTATTTGATTAATTTATTTTTATTCATATTTACTTATTACTAAAACTTTTTACTTAATATTTTTACAGGTACTCCAAAGTTGCTTCCCATTGAAGTTATTCAGACAAAGTTCGAATTATATAATTTATTATTAGTATATATAGATGTTAGGAAAATCATAGGCCGATATATTTATTTAATCATATTACTCGTGTATATTGTATGATTATTATACTTGTACATTAATTTTGTATCCTCCTCAGTTTGAAAAAATGAACCCAGTCGGGAACCATAATTGTGGATTTCGAAGGATGTCTTACCCCCTCCCTTCGATATAATTTTAACCCCTTACCTAGATCAATTGGTTTCATAGACTATCTTTTCAAATAATTTGTTAATTGGTTTCCTAGTTTTCCTAAAACATAGGTGGTGATTCCCTTCTAACTCATTTACACACTTTTCCCTTTAATCATCTTTCCCTTTAAACCCCTTAAACCCATTTCAACTTTTTTAAGCTTAGTTCTTTTTTAATTGAGTCATTGCGACGTTTCTTTCATTAAAAGGATGTCTACAGATTGCAACTCCGCTAAAAATATAAAGGTTCTAACCATTATGGGTTCACTTTTTAAATTGAGGATATTATTCTTTTATTGTGTTATTCATTATATCTTGTATATTTTGTTTATTATTTGCACATTGTACTAGATATTTATTCATTATTTATTGTGTATTTTCATTGCATTCGTATTTTTAACATATATACATAGTATATTAAAGAACAGTTTTGTGGAACCGCAGACTGGACTTTTCCATACTCAATCCTTTTTCGGAATGATAGACAATTTGTTGGTTCGTAATGTGTCCAATGGTTGTGGTGAGTTTCAACCTAAGTTGTCCGCTTGGGTCCCCAGTCATTCAAAACCGCTCTTGGTCGGCTAGGTTTTTCCCATTCATAATCTCAGTTCATTATCTATTCGAGTTAAAATTTGTTGGACTACGTTTGACATGATTCCCTCTTCAACGACATACTTAGGCACCATAAGGGCAGATCATCTTCCTTGTAAGCTATAAAAACTTCAAAACAGAAACTTGGTCAAATTTTTTTGAGGAGTTCCCCCCAAATTTTACAAAGGAGATGGTATAAGATTAAGTACCGAAGGTTGTTGAAGCTAAAACAAGGGAAAATATTTTAAGGAATGCACTCAAAAATTTTACCAAATTTGTGAACAGACTCCAGAATTTATGAGGCATCACTCCTAGTTGGTTTGTATATTTTTTATAATTTTTTTGTAAATAATTTCACATTCATTGTATTTTTTTTGATTTTTATTATATTCCATTGAAAATATTATTTTAATTGGCATTTTTTAAGTTGGATTGTCCGCCCTCCAATGTGACTCATTCATTTTTTTACTTTTGCTATTTATTCTTTAATTGATAAAAGTATTTTTTTCTACAGTTTGGGTAGTCCTCTATTAAACGTGACTCGTTAATTTCTTATTTTATTTTTGTTACTTTTGTTAAATTTTGGTGGTATGCTCTTCAATGTGATCCACTGACTTCTTCTTAAATCATAGATTTATTTTGGTACCTCTCCTTCATACTTTTGTTACACTCGTAAATGTTCTCTTATATACATTCAAGAATTTAATAAAATCACATTCATTGTTTCATGTGCATTGTGTGATGAGATTTGCATTAAAATCAGTTGTTTTTCATTGTTGATCTAGAACATGGCTTAAATATTATTTAGGCTAAATTCTGAATAATGTTTGATTCGAATAATGAATGTAGGCCTCCTTTGACTCTTTTGAGTCTTTCAAAGCTTACCAAATGACATAAATCCTTTGTGTGTCCTACTATGAACTTTAAGCCTTTTCTTTGGACAACCACATCATAACCTATACCTTTTATGAGTACTTACACGCACTGTTATCTTTTGGCCAGCTATCTTGAGCGCACTGAAGACGTGCAAGTTACAAAAGAATATTCAAAGTTCAAATTTATCTGTAACGACCTGTTTAGTCGTTTTGAGCAGTCAGATTTTATTTCTGGAAAAACTGTCTGAGTCGACGCAACCCACGACGCACCGTCATGATCACGACGGACAGTCGAGGGTGTCTCGTTCCAAAACACTTAGAATTTTGAAATTTGAGTGCTAAAATCGACTCTCTGAACTCTGTGACGGACCTGCAGGACGGACCGTCACAGACACGACGGACCATTGTGAGGTTCCGTTTCAAAACACTTCAACTCTTGAAAATTGGGTACTGGGGACAATTCTCTGAACTTCGTGACGGAAGTGCAGGACGGACCGTCGTAGGTGCGACGGACCGTCACAGACTCTTCCAGGAAATTGAGTCTCTGAAATTTGCGACGGACCTGCAGGACAGACCGTCACAGCCATGACGGACCGTCACAGGTTGCGTAATCCCAGGCTGGGTCGGATTTCTGTTTAAGTTTTAAAGGGGCGTTTTGGACTATCCCTGCTATAATTATAAAAATTCGTGGGTTTATATTAACAACTCAATTTCTTGGGGGCTAAAGGAGGTAACCTTGGAATAATTAGTGGGTTATTTTCATCATCTTTTATACTTAATTATATGTTAATTAGGGTAAAATAAAGAGGGTTTGAATAAAGAAACTAAAAAGAACAAAGAGAGAGAGAGGATTGATCGAGAGAGGAGAAACGAAGAGGAAACACAAAAGCTTTGGGAAATTGCTTGCTTGATCACGAATCTTCGGTGGAGGTATGTTATGGTTTCTATACTATTTGTTGTAAACTCTTAATAGCGAATGATATGCATTGGTAGTATTGTAAACTCTTCTATATGCTTAATTGTATGCTTGCATGAATGTGATTATGTGATTGTGATAAAATAAACATAATGAAGCTATTGAATCCTAAATCTTGAAGAAAACCCTAATTCACTTTGTTAATGATAATGCCATGGTATAAAAGAAGGCTTGATGAATTAGGGGATTGGGTGCCACGTTCCGGTACCAGGATAGAAATAGAGGATCGGGTGCCACGTTCCGGTACCAGGATAGAATGAGGATCGGAGTGTCACGTTCCGACACTAGGATAGTATATGGATCGGGTGCCACGTTCCGGTACAGGATAGAATGAGGATCGGAGTGTCACGTTCCGACACCAGGATAGAATATGGATCGGGTGCCACGTTCTGGTAGCAGGATAGTATATGAGGATCGGAGTGTCACGTTCCGACACCAGGATATTATATGAGGAGCGGAGTGTCATGTGCCGACACGAGAGGAATAAAGATAATGAATCTTGAAAGATGTTAATATACTCAAACTAATGAACCTAATTCCCAAATGAGTATGGTAATGAGGCTTGAGTCCTCGTGGATGAACTTGGCGGTACTTATTGATGATTATTGTACTTGTTGTTGCTACATGTTGAGTATTGTAGTTGATTTATGATATTATCTAATATATATACTGTTTTCTATTTTGAGTTGGCCGATGATACCTACTCAGTACTTGTGTTTTGTACTGACCCCTACTTGTATGTGTCTTTCTTGGTTATTTGTGGAGTGCAGCAAACGTACCGTCGTCTTCAACTCAACCGCAACTCTAGCCAGTCTTCATCAAGCCAGATTTCAGGGTGAGCTATTGCTTCTAGCTTGGACTGGATCTTCCTCTTCATGTCTTGATGCCTAGAACCTCCGGCATGGACTAGCTTTTATTTATTTTAGCTTCTTAGAATACTCTTAGTTTAGTAATTTGATCATTGATGTTCTTGTGGTGATGACTTCCAGATTTTGGGGAAATAATAGATGTTGACTTTTTAGAAGTTATTGAATTGATTTTTATTAATGAGTTTAAGTCTTCCGCATTACTTTCTGTTGATATTATATTGGAATGTTGGGTTTTATATTAGTTGGTTCGCTCACATAGGAGGGTAAGTGTGGGTGCCACTTGCGGCTCGGTTTGGGTCGTGACAAACTTGGTATCAGAGCATTAGGTTCGTTGGTCTCATCACACAAGAACGAGTCTAGTAGAGTCTTAAGGAACGGTAGGGGGACGCCTTTACTTTTATTTGAGAGGCTATAAGACTTTAGGAACATTCCATTCTTTCTTTCTTTCTTTCGTGCTATTACTTGGATCCAATTGGTATCTAGGTGATACAAATTGGTATCTGACCATCTTCACTCTATTTCGCAGATGGTTAGAACTCGAGCAACAACTGCACCAACACCAACACCGGCAAGACAAGAAACGTCTGAGCCAGCCACTGGGGCTATAGCTCGGAGAGGAGTAGTGGCGAGAGGCCGTGGAAGAGGTCGTGGGAGGACGTCCTCTAGAGGAAGAGGACAAGCACCTAGCCCACCTGGTACTAGGGCGGTGACTCCCCCAACGACTGAGGAAGTGGTAAGAGAGGGTGAGGAAGGGGAGAATGAACAAGTACATAATGAGAAATTGCCACCCCAACCTACCCCAGAGATGATCAATCAGGTTCTTGGTTATCTTAGTGGGTTATCTGATCAGGGTCAGACACCTCCAGTGTTTTCTGCACCAGCACCTCAGGTTCCGGAGGTACAACATGCGGCTACTGTGGCTCCCCGCATGAATGCCTCATTAGAAATAGGCACGTTTCCACGTCTGACCACAGGGCCTATAATGACAAATGATCAGCATGAACTTTTCAGTAAGTTCTTGAAATTGAAACCCCCATTCTTCAAGGGTGCTGAATCTGAGGATGCTTACGATTTTCTAGTTGACTGTCATGAGCTACTACACAAGATGGGTATAGTAGAACGGTTTGGTGTTGAGTTCGTGAGTTATCAGTTTCAAGGGAACGCCAAAATGTGGTGGCGGTCACATGTTGAGTGTCAACCAACAGAGGCACCACCTATGACTTGGGCATCATTCTCTAGCTTGTTTGTGGAGAAATATATCCCCCAGACTTTGAGGGATAGGAAAAAGGATGAGTTCTTGAGCCTAGAGCAAGGTAGGATGTCGGTTACTGCATATGAGGCTAAGTTTCGTGCATTATCCAGGTATGCCACCCAACTTTGTTTCAGTCCACAGGAGCGGATTCGCCGTTTTGTGAAGGGGTTGAGGGCAGAATTGTGGATTTCAGCCTTATAGGTAGCGGCTACGGCAAAATCCTTCCAAGAGGTGGTAGACTTCGTGATAGAGGTGGAAGGAGTGAAGCCAGATGACTTCACCATGACATCGACATCAAAAAGGTTTCGAAGGGGAGGTGAGTTTAATGGTTCTTACTCTAGAGGACAGGGTTCAGGAGGTTACTCAGTTCGACCAATTCAGTATTCACTACAGACTGCAGTTGGGGGTCCACCTCAGACTGGTCAACACTTCTCTGAGAGACCGATGCTTGAATCCAGAGAGTGTTATGGATGTGGGGAGACTGGACACATTAAGAGGTATTGTCCAAAAACAGAGTTACAGACCTCCCATAGTCAGAGGTAGAGGTGGTCATGGTAGAGGCTGTTATTCCGGAGGGCGTGGTGGCCGAGGTAATGGTGGTCACCAAAACGGCCGGGGTGACGGGCAAACGAGAGCCACTACAGCACAATAGGGTAGGGGCAACGGACAGACTGGTGATAGGGCCCATTGTTACGCTTTCCCTGGAAGATCTGAAGCGGAGGCATCTGATGCTGTTATCACAGGTAATCTTTTGGTTTGTGATTGCATGGCTTCTGTATTATTTGATCCTGGCTCCACATTTTCATATGTATCTTCCTCATTTTCTACTGGTCTAAATTTACATTGTGAATTGCTTGACATACCTATTCGTGTTTCTACTCCGGTGGGTGAGTCTGTGATAGTTGAAAAAGTATATAGGTCTTGTTTGGTGACTTTTGTGGGGAGCAATACTTATGTAGACTTGGTTATCTTAGAAATGGTTGATTTTGATATAATTCTGGGTATGACTTGGCTTTCTCCGAATTTTGCGATCTTGGATTGTAATGCTAAAACTGTGACATTAGCCACGCCTGGGACAGATCCGTTAGTGTGGGAGGGCGACTACACTTCCACTCCGGTTTGTATCATATCCTTTCTTCGTGCTAAGAGAATGATTAGTAAAGGGTGTTTATCTTTCTTGGCACATCTCAAGGATAACACTACTCAAGTACCTTCAATTGAGTCGGTTTCGGTAGTCCGTGAGTTTTTGGATGTGTTCCCCGCAGATCTTACTGGTATGCCACCGGATAGAGATATTGATTTTTGCATTGATCTGGAACCGGGTACTCGCCCCATTTCTATACCCCCTTATAGAATGGCTCCCGCGGAGTTAAGAGAGTTAAAGGCCCAACTTCAAGAGTTGTTGCGCAAAGGCTTCATTAGACCAAGTGCATCTCCTTGGGGTGCTCCGGTGTTATTTGTGAAGAAGAAGGATGGGAGTTTTGGATGTGCATAGACTACAAACAACTGAATAAGGTAACTATTAAGAACAAGTATCCCATTCCTCGCATTGATGACTTGTTCGATCAGTTACAAGGTGCTTGTGTCTTTTCTAAGATTGAATTGAGATCCGGTTATCATCAATTGAAAATACGGGCAACGGATGTGCCAAAGACTGCTTTTCGAACTAGGTATGGGCATTACGAATTTGTGGTAATGTCTTTTGGTCTTACGAATGCCTCTGCTGCTTTCATGAGCTTGATGAACGGGATTTTCAAACCATATCTGGATCTTATTGTGATCGTATTTATTGATGATATACTGATATACTCAAAGAGTAAGAAGGAACATGAGGAGCATTTGAGAATGGTGTTAGAGTTGTTCAGGAAGAAAAAGCTTTATGCCAAATTCTCCAAGTGTGAGTTTTGGCTAGATTCAGTGTCCTTCTTGGGACACGTGGTTTCTAAGGATGGAGTGATGGTGGATCCATCTAAGATTGAGACAGTGAAGAATTGGGTAAGACCTACTAATGTGTCAGAAATAAGGAGCTTTGTTGGGTTAGCTAGCTATTACCGTCGATTTGTCAAGGGATTCTCTTCCATTGCTTCCCAACTGACAAACTTGACTAAGTAGAATGTTCCATTTGTATGGACGGATGAATGTGAGGAAAGCTTTCAGAAGCTCAAGACCCTGTTGACTACTGCACCAATTCTTACCTTGCCAGTAGAGGGTAAGAACTTCATCGTTTATTGTGATGCATCCTATTCTGGTTTGGGTGCAGTGCTAATGCAAGAGAAGAATGTGATTGCTTATGCTTCGAGGCAATTAAAGGTGCATGAAGTAACTATCCGACCCATGATTTGGAGTTGGCTGCGGTAGTGTTTTGATTAAAGCAATGGAGACACTATCTATATGGGGTTAAGTGTGAAGTCTATACGGATCATCGTAGCCTACAGTATGTCTTTACTCAGAGGGATTTGAATTTGAGACAGAGGAGATGGATGGAACTACTAAAGGACTATGATATTACCATCTTGTATCACCCAGGAAAGGCTAATGTTGTGGCAGACGCCTTAAGTAGAAAAGCAGGGAGCATGGGAAGTTTAGCCCACATACAAGTCTCTAGACGCCCGTTGGCTAGAGAAATCCAAAACTTGGCTAATGATTTTATAAGGCTAGAAGTAAATGAGAAGGGAGGATTTTTGGCTTGTGTAGAGGCGAGATCTTCTTTTCTTGACAAGATCAAGGGAAAACAGTTCGATGATGAGAAACTAAGTCGAAATCGGGATATGGTGTTGCGAGGAGAGGCTAAAGAGGCCATAATGGATGAGAAAGGTGTTTTGAGGATTAAGGGAAGGGTATGCGTGCCCCGAGTTGATGATTTGATCCACACTATTCTTACAGAGGCTCATAGTTCCGGATATTCTATACACCCTGGTGCAACCAAGATGTGCCGTGACCTAAAGCAACACTTTTGGTGGAGTAGAATGAAGCGAGACATTGTTGATTTTGTTGCAAAATGTCCAAATTGTCAACAAGTAAAGTATGAAAACCAGAGGCCCGGAGGAACACTTCAGAGAATGCCCATTCCTGAATGGAAGTGGGAGAGAACTGCAATGGACTTCGTGGTTGGTCTTCCAAAGACATTGGGTAAGTTTGATTCCATTTGGGTAATTGTGGAAAGATTAACTAAGTCTGCTCACTTCATTCCGGTCAAGGTGACTTACAATGCAGAGAAGTTAGCCAAAATCTATATCTAAGAAATCGTTCGATTGCATGGAGTTCCACTCTCCATCATATCAAATAGAGGTACCCAGTTTACTTCTAAGTTTTGGAGAACATTGCATGCTGAATTAGGTACTAGGTTGGACCTTAGTACGTCATTTCACCCTCAGACCGATGGTCAGTCTGAGCGAACGATTCAAGTATTGGAAGATATGCTTCGTTCATGTGTGATAGAATTTGGTGGCCATTGGGATAACTTCTTACCCTTAGCGGAGTTCTCATACAATAATAGCTACCACTCCAGTATTGACATGGCTCCATTTGAAGCATTGTATGGGTGGAGATGTAGGTCTCCCATTGGTTGGTTTGATGCATTTGAGGTTAGACCTTGGGGTACGGATCTGTTGAGGGATTCATTGGAAAAGGTGAAAGCTATTCAAGAAAAGCTTTTAGTGGCTCAAAGTAGGCAAAAGGAATATGCGGATCGAAACGTTAGAGACTTGGAGTTCATGGAGGGTGAACAAGTCATGCTGAAGGTTTCACCCATGAAAGGGGTGATGCGGTTTGGAAAAAGGGGTAAGCTAAGTCCAAGGTATATTGGACCATTTAAAGTACTTAAGCGAGTAGGGGAGGTGGCTTATGAATTAGCCTTGCCTCCAGGGCTGTCAGGAGTGCATCCGGTATTCCACGTGTCTATGTTGAAAAGATACCATGGGAATGGAAATTACATCATTCGTTGGGATTCAGTTCTGCTTGTTGAGAATTTGTCTTATGAGGAGGAACCTGTTGCTATTTTAGATAGAGAAGTTCGCAAGCTGAGGTCGAGGGAGATTGCATCCATCAAAGTTCAATGGAAGAATCGACCAGTTGAAGAGGCCACTTGGGAGAAGGAGGCTGATATGCAAGAATGATACCCACACCTGTTTACATATTCAGGTACTCCTTCTCGTCCTTGTTTTTCTTCTTTTGATCGTTCGAGGATGAACGATGGGTAAATTGGTATCTATTGTAATGACCTCTTTAGTCGTTTTGTGTAGAAGATTTTATTTCTGGAAAAACTGTCTGAGTCGACGGAACCCACGACGCACTGTCATGATCACGATGGACCATCGAGGGTGTCTAGTTCCAAAACACTTAGAATTCTGAAATTTGAGTGCTGAAATAGACTCTCTGAACTCTGTGATGGACCTGCAGGACGGACCGTCACAGACACGACGGACCATTGTGAGGTTCCGTTTCAAAACACTTCAACTCTTGAAAATTGGGTACTGGGGACAATTCTCTGAACTTCGTGACGGAAGTGCAGGACGGACCGTCGTAGGTACGACGGACCGTCACAGACTCTTCCAGGAAATTGAGTCTCTGAACTTTGCGACGGACCAGCAGGACGGACCGTCACAGCCATGACGGACCATCACAGGTTGCGTAATCCCAGGCTGGGTCGGATGTCTGTTTAAGTTTTAAAGGGGCGTTTTGGACTATCCCTGCTATAATTATAAAAATTCGTGGGTTTATATTAATAACTCAATTTCTTGGGGGCTAAAGGAGGTAACCATGGAATAATTAGGGGGTTATTTTCATCATCTTTTATACTTAATTATATGTTAATTAGGGTAAAATAAAAAGGGTTTGAATAAAGAAAATAAAAAGAACAAAGAGAGAGAGAGGATCGAGAGAGAGAGGAGAAACGAAGAGGAAAAACAAAAGCTTTGGGAAATTTCTTGCTTGATCACGAATCTTCGGTGGAGGTAGGTTATGGTTTCTATATTATTCATAGTTAGCTCTTAATAGCGAATGATATGTATTGGTAGTATTGTAAACTCTTCTATATGCTTTATTGTATGCTTGCATGAATGTGATTATGTGATTGTGATAAAATAAGCATAATGAAGCTATTAAATCCTAAATCTTGAAGAAAACCCTAATTCACTTTGTTAATGATAATGCCTTGGTATAAAAGAAGGATTGATGAATTAGGGGATCGGGTGCCACGTTCTGGTACCAGGATAGAAATAGAGGATCGGGTGCCACGTTCCGGTACCAGGATAGAATGAGGATCGGAGTGTCACGTTCCGACACTAGGATAGTATATGGATCGGGTGCCACGTTCTGGTACCAGGATAGAATGAGGATCGGAGTGTCACGTTCCGACACCAGGATAGAATATGGATCGGGTGCCACGTTCCGGTACCCGGATAGTATATGAGGATCGGAGTGTCACGTTCCGACACCAGGATAGTATATGAGGAGCGGAGTGTCACGTACCGACACGAGAGGAATAAAGATAATGAATCTTGAAAGATGTTAATATACTCAAACTAATGAACCTAATTCCCAAATGAGTATGGTAATGAGGCTTGAGTCCTCGTGGATGAACTTGGCGGTACTTATTGATGATTATAGTACTTGTTGTTGCTACATGTTGAGTATTGTAGTTGATTTATGATATTATCTGATATATATACTGTTTTCTATTTTGAGTTGGCCGATGATACCTACTCAGTACTTGTGTTTTGTACTGACCCCTACTTGTATGTTTCTTTCTTTGTTATTTGTGGAGTGCAACAAACGTACCGTCATCTTCAACTCAACCCCAACTTTAGCCAGTCTTCATCAAGCCAGATTTCAGGGTGAGCTATTGCTTCTAGCTTGGACTGGATCTTCCTCTTCATGTCTTGATGCCTTGAACCTCCGGCATGGACTAGCTTTTATTTATTTTAGATTCTTAGAATACTCTTAGTTTAGTAATTTGATCATAGATGTTCTTGTGGTGATTACTTCCTGATTTTGGGGAAATAATAGATGTTGAGTTTTTTAGAAGTTATTGAATTGATTTTTATTAATGAGTTTAAGTCTTCCGCATTACTTTCTGTTGATATTATATTGGAATGTTGGGTTTTATATTGGTTGGTTCGCTCACATAGGAGGGTAAGTGTGGGTGCCACTCGCGGCTCAGTTTGGGTCGTGACATTATCAAAGACAAAAGTTATCAAAGTCCATGAAAGTCCAGAAAACAAAAAATGACTTCAAAAGAAAAAAAAAGTTCAAAGTTCCCCACAAGTTCAAGCAAAGAGAATTTCAAGAAAAGAAGAAAAACACACCAAAAAAAAGGAGAAAATTCAAAAGGGGAAAAACTCGAAGCAACAAAGTTTCAGAGAAGTCAATAGTGCATAAGGAAGGGACAACAAATAGAATCAAACGCCAAAAGTGTAACAAATGTTGAAAGCATCTATTTAGTGCAATGCTCAAGAAGGGAATCAATAACTTTTATCCGAAATGACTATCTTACCCGTCCCTAAGCCTACATTACAAGCTATTAACAAGCCCTACATGATTTCAATTCAAATGTTCTCACATTAGTCGAGATTTACATGAAGGTCAATCCTATGGTATCACATTTGCATGTGTTCAACATTTTTCTGACTGTGTGTGTTTTTCCAGATGCTCCAAAATCAAAACACTTTAAATGTGCGCAAATTGAAAAATTTCTTTCTTGTGAGGGCACTTGAAATATGATGTTAGATGTACTTCAAAGACTTTGTCTGAAGAAAGGTGAAAAAATCTTGTTGTTACTTAAGTACATTTGATTGACCACTTGAATCTATAGGAATTACCTCGAAATAAATCTCAGTTTAATGATAAAGAATTAGAATTGCGAGAGATTTTGTATAATACTTTTATTGGTGATAACCAAATTAAAATATGTTTCATTGTTCATAAAAAAATGAGTTAAAATCAACTTTTCCATTTTTGTCCAAACAACTATGTGAACAATTGCGTTATTCAAATAGTTCAAATGACTTTGTGGACAGTTTCGGAGTTTAAATTGCATTTTTGGTAGTCATACCCTTTGAAATGACATCTTTTTATTTGTCAGCAGTCATACCCTTTAAAATGACATCTTTTATTTTTGTGTCATCATATATTTCAACATGATATCTTTTTTTATTTTTGATTGTCATATCCTTCAAAATGACATTTTTTTAATTATTTGGATCGTCATACTCTTCAAAATGACATTTTTTTAGTTATTATTTGGATCGTCATACTCTTCAAATTATATTTTCTTAAAATTTAGTAGTCACACCCTTAAAAATGAAATTTTGTTAATTGAGGTCGTCATACCCTTTAAAATGATATCTTTTAGAAAATAATTTACTATCTCAAATAAATTAAATCTTTTCAAATTGGTTTTTCATGCCGTTCAATATGACACTTTTTATTTTGTTTACTATTTTAAATTGATTTTCTATTATGTTCAAATTACCCCATCAGTTAATTAACTTGTCCATATGAGGCCATGGTTGCATATTTTATGTTGCTTTTATATAACATTTGCTACAAACATTGTTATTGCAGATTTTGTGATACACCATTCATATTAAGTTAAAGATTGGGTTGTCATGTCCCTTCAAATGATACATTAAGTTCAAGATTGGGTTGTTATCTCCCTTCAAATGGCACGTTATGTTCAAGATTGGTTGGCATCTCCCTTCAAATGACATGTTATGTTTAAATTGGGTTGTCCGCCTTTCAATGTGACACATTGGGTTGTCACCTCATTGAAAGTGACATATTAAATTCAAGTCAGTTTGTCCGCCTTTCAAAGAGACACGTTGGGTTTTCACCTCGTTCAAAGTAACATGTAAAGTTTAATTTGGGTCGTCCACCTTTGTAAGAGTCAAGTTGTATTATCACCTCGTTAAAAGTGACATGTTATGTTCAAGTGGAGTAGTCCGCCTTTCAAAGAGGCACATTGGAATGTCACCTCTATTCAAACGACAAGTTAAGTTCAAGATTGGATTGTCATCTCCCTTCAAATGATATTTTATGATTAAATTGGGCCGTCCGCCTTTCAAAGACACACATTCGGTTGTCATCTCCCTTCAAATTACATGTTAAGTTCAAGTTTGGGTTGTCATCTCTTTTCAAATGGCGCGTTAAGTTCAAGATTGGGTTGTCATCTCCCTTCAAATGACATGTTATATTCAAGTTGGGTTGTCCTCCTTTCAAATAGACACATTGGGTTTTCACTTGGTTCAAAGTGACATGTTAAATTCAAGTTCGGTCGTCCGCCTTTCAAAGAGACAAGTAAGGTTGTTACCTCTTTCAAAGTCACAAGTTTTATTTAAGTTCGGTTATCACCTCATTCAAAGTGACATGTTATGTTCATGTTGGGACGTCCACCATTCAAAGAGACACGTTGGGTTGTCACCTCATTCAAAGTTACATGTTATTCACATCCTCCTCCTTTCAAAAAGGTACACCACCTTCATGGTTCAATTTCGCAAGTCACATTAAAGGTATGTGAATTTTCTCAGTTTACAATTAATCTCTGTATTTTTTTTATTATTTTCAGCCCAGTCGACGGACGTGGAGTCTAACTCAAAAGCGTTTCTAACGTATATTTTTTTGTTTAGAGTTTATCAAACAAAATTTGGGTTCGTCAATTTTGTTTGACCAGGGTCTCTTTCATCGATCCTAATCAAACAAAGGGGAAAGTTGTTGACACCAAATTTTGGTCTGATAGTTTGAAGATTAATACATTTTGAGTATTTTATTTTAAATAGTTCAAGATACATATTTTTGTAATTTTTATAATGTTTTTTCATAATCATCCTTTTCCTTGAAGTATTAAAATTCTTATCGGTTATTATGTTTATAATATTTGTCACAGACAGACAATAAAATATTTGTTTATTTATTGATTTTCCATTAAATTATTTTTGATATATGTCGTTTCTTACGTTTGTTATATTTTATATATTAATTTTCTATGTTACATTTTTTATCATTTATTTTGATATTTTACACAGTCCAAATATTCATATACACATGTTTTATCAACCAGAGATTTTTTGGGCCAAAATTTCAAGACCATAACTTAAGCTCATTGTATTACAATTCCAATTTAAAGAAATTTTGTCCATTAAATTACATGGGATGGTGAATAAATTTTGGGGGTCTAAATTTTCAGATTTTTTGAAGTTTTAAATATATTCTTTAGTGTTCAAATGTTTTTGGCCACCACCCTCACCGGTGTATTTTCTTGTGAAGCAGAAAACCCCCATTATTTTTTTTTATTTTTTTTCTGTTCTTCAGTAAGCATACAAAACTCCGGTCTCCACCAAAATCTCACTACAAGATCTCCTCCTAAACCCTCACCTCCATATTTTCATGTGGATAGACACCACTGTCCTCACCCAAGCGACCCCCTTTTCTTTCTATTCCCTGACCAAACCCACCACTTTCCTCCCTCAAGTGCCATCGTTCTACCACCCAATCACCACCAGAAAACCCCTGAACCAGACCCCTTTTCTCCATTGTCTTAATCCTACAATCACCTCAGTTTATCACCCTTTTTGGGCCGAAAAGCATGCCATTTTCTATGTTTTCCGACCATATCTACAAATCTGCACCCAAAACCATCGGAAACTACACCAAACTGCCACTGAAAAGCCCACAAGTTCTCACTTCGAAACAGCCACCTTACCAAGAAAAACCCCAATCCAAACACGCACAAAACTAGATCGAAAACCCCACTTTCCAGACCCTTTCTCTCCTCCATTATTTTTTTCCCTTTTTTTTCTTGAAGGTTTTACGATGAAACTCCGAGCTCCGGTGACCCTAAAACCTCCAACAAACAACCACTAATGGCAACCTAAAACATTATTAGCTATTTTTTCTTCTTTTCTACTTTTTTTTTTACCAAGCTCTTTTTTTTCTTATTTTATCATATTTTTCTCTGTTTGTTTCGTATTAATTCATCCACATAAATTAGATTTTAGTGAATTTTATATGCTACTTATCCAGATCTGGCTGGAAAATTTGGAGTTCCCACCAATCACTACTCTTTCCCTTCAGTAAAATATTAATTTTTTTTGCTATGAACTTTTTGTAATGATATTTTATATTATTTTTAGCTTATAATTCTTCTTATAATTATTGTCAAGGTGTGTTTATTTACTGTGTTATTACTTTCTTGTTTCTAATTGATTTTATTGTTGTTATGCACTAATACTTTTGGTTGAATTTGTTTTATTATATTATATGTATTGTTCCGTTATTATTATTACCATTATTATTATTATCATTATAATTATAATAATTATTATTATTTTGTTATTGTTGTTGTTGTTCTAATGTTAATTTTTTTTTAAATTTATTTATTGTTGATTACTTTTTTCACTTGAAAATGGACGTTTTAGTTTTTATTTTAAATCTCCAGCAAAATTGTCATTACTTTATATCTAGTTTTGGCAAGTTCTTTCCTACTTTTTATTATTTTTTATTTCGGTTTGTTGATCATGTAAAATTAAGTGATTAACTTATAGTATCTCTTCTATTTTGATTGTGAAGTTTATTTAGTTTTACTTATTGTTGTAATTTCTAAGTTTAGGTCTATTTTTATGATGTATTTTATTTTACCTATTGTTGTTTAATATTGATCATATGTGGTTGTTTTTTTTTATTTATTTATTTATTGAAATTGATGGTATGCATTTCTAGTAAACGGTGTTACCCTTTAATCATTTTGTTATCATTGTTGTTGATATTTTTTTAAAGTTATTATTCATGCTTTCTAAACTGCTTCAACTTTCATTGATAATAATTTAAAATTCAATCATGTTGTTATAGTTGGTTAAAACTATTGTTTTGCTGTTGTCATTCTTTAGTTATTTCATATAATTTTATTCCATTATTGACAAGTTCATATAATTGTGTTTGGAAACAAGTTAAAATTGACAAATGATAAAATCTCTCCATCTGTTTAGAGGCCTCAACATTTTAAAAACACGAAATTTTAGTTTAAGTTTATATATTTTGTATGTTAAATTGATCGATGAAGAAATTACCATCAAATTCCAAGGCCTCCCATGTTCATAAGACTGATTTTTATTATTTAGTTATTTTTTGATTAATTCATTTTTATTCAAATTTATCTATTTAATAACATTTTACAAAGTGTTTTTACAGGTAACCCAATTGAAGTTATATAGACAAAGTTCGAATTACATTATTTATTATTTCGTATATATTGACGTTAGGCAAATATTAGGCCGATATTATTATTTAATCATATTACTCGTGTTCATTGTATGATTATTATACTGGTACATTAATTTTTTCCCCTCCTCCATTTGAAAAATGAACCAAGTCGGGAACTACAATTATGGATTTCGAAGGATGTCTAACCCCTTCCCTTCGAATTAAGTTGAACCCCTTACCGAAATCAATTAGTTTCACAGACATTTAAGTTAATTTTTTAATTGGTTTCCTAGTTTTCCTAAAACTATGGTGGTCAATCCTTTTAAACTCCTTTACACTCTTTTCCCTTTAATCGCTTTTCCCCCCTTTAACCCGTTTCAAAATTTTTGGACTTAGTTATTTTTTAATTGTGTCATCGTGCGTAGCTCCGATGCAACGGATGTCAACTTTTATCATACATAACATATATATATATATATATATATATATATATATATATATATATATATAGTTTTCACTAAAAATATTTTTGAATCTTTTTTCGGCAAATCAGGATTATTAGTAATTAACTAATAAAAATAGAATTAATATGATAAATATATAAAATTAACGGCAAGAATTCATAAATAAATAAAATAACCTTAAATTCAACAATTCATACCTTTTTTTTGATTTTTTTATTTTTTATTTTTTAAGCAAATCTCGAGAATGTGTAATTAATTTATAAAAAATAGGAGTAATATGATAAAAATTTAAAATTAGGGCAAAAATTAAAAAATAAATATAGTTTCCTAAAATCCAACAACGTGATCAGTATATTTGAAATTTTATTTTTTCGTCAAATGTCAATGAGTAATTAAATAATAAAAAATAGGAAATTATGATAAAAATATTAATTATATGCCAAAAATTCACATATAATTTTAGTACCCTTAAATTCAATAACTTCAATTATTTTTTGACAAATAATTTTTTTTCTAGTAAATCTATAAAAAAGACTTAATTAATTAATTAAAAAGAGTAAAATTATGATAAAAAATTTGGAAATTAATGCCATTGCGCGCAGGCCACGACCAATGTCTCCTAATCGCTGCGCACATATAATGTTTGATGTGTCCATACCTTGAACAATATTGCCTGACATTGGCATGTTCAAGCAGGCAATAACCGATGTCACCCCAATCGATGCGCACATGCCACAACTAATGCTGGCTGGCCTTGGACGATTTCAAATGACGTTGGTCGATGCGCATAGGCCATATGGCCTTGGATGATTTTAAATGACGTTGGTCAATGCGCATAGGCCACATATCATGTCGCCCAGCCAATGAGCACAATCCACGCATGAAACATGAAGGCCACAGTTGATCTTAATGCCATTGTAAGACGTCCTTTACCACATACGCACATGCTACGTCTGATGCTTGCAGGCCATGACCGATGACATCTAGATGATGTGCACACACCACGATTGATTCATGTATGCCTTGGAAAATGTCGCTTGACATTTGCATGCATTGGTTACAATATACGCATATGCTACGCTCGACTCATAGGATGGGGGAAGGCCACTCAAAACATTGGCTGAAAGATTTTTGTAGGCCACGCCTAAAGACGACTATGTAATGTGCAAAATACAGGTAATCCACGGTCAACGTCGGCTTAGCAAGGTGCATAGGCAACAATTCATATGGGTACTCCACGACCAATGTCTAGTGAAGGATGACGTGTGTCGTTGGTCGACGTTCACTTTCACGTCAAATACATGTAAAATATGTTGATTCTGAATGGACGACACCAATTTGACCCAGGCGATGCGCACGTGCCATGGTAGATACATGCACACCTTGACTGATGGTACCTGCCATTGAGGTAAGTAGCCTGCTGATGCGCGCAAGACACATCAAATGTGTGCAAGCCTTTGATGATGTTGTATGTCGTTGGCCGATGTTGCCTAACTGATTTGTGTAGGCCATGACCGATGCCGCCAAACCGATGTGCACATGCAACGACTAATGTCCCCCACCCGATGCACACAGTCCACATTTTATGTGTGCATGCCTTGGATGATGTCAACTGACGTTAGCAGATGCTAGAAGGCCATGACCGATGTCGTCATACCGATACGCAGATATTATGGCTGATTTTGGCCGGCCTTGGCTAATGGTGATGCCATTGAAAGACGTCGTTCGGCACATGCGCATAAGCTATGTCTGATGCGTGCAGGCCATGATTGATGTACCCTAACCGATGCACAAAAACTGCATTTGATGCGTGAATTCCTTGGTTGATGCTGCATGACTGGCCATGATTAATATCGTCTAACAATGGCCGATGGGCGCAAGCCACGATTTATGTTGCTCCGTCGATGCGCACAAACCATGTTTGATTTGTGCGGACCTTCAAGGAATGTCAACTGATGTCTTCTGTCATTTGGCGATAATCATGTCTAATGCTCATATGATACGTCTTATAAGTGGCCACATAGAGCACTTGATACCGTTGCGTCGATTCCGAATTAGAAGAGTAGGCGTCGTTTTCCAAATGAATCATAATGAATGTGGAGAAGCCAAATATTTAAGCTCTAAGGTACATACATATATTTTCTTTGTATCATAAATAACTTTTATATATATGAAATTATAGTCTTCGACAATTTTTTAATTTTTTTTTTTGACAAATCATGAATATAGGTTATAAATTAATAAAAATATAATAAATAAAATAAAAATATAAAACTAATGTATAAAATTCTTAAATAAAAATAGTAACCTTCAAAATCAACAATCTGAATAATTTTTTGTATTTTTTTATTTTTTGAGCAAATCTCGAGAATGACTAATAAGTTTATAAAAAATAGGTAAAATATGATAAAAATATAAAATAAATGCCAAAAATTCACAAATAAATATATATACCTTAAATTCAAAAATCATGACATATTTTTGAATTTTAATTTTTTTTTTCAAAATCCAAAATGAGTAATTAACTAATAAAAAATAGGGAAAATATGATAAAAAATAAAAGTTACGCCAAAAATACAAATATAAATATATTTACCTTTGATTGAACAATTTCAATAGTTTGAACTAATTTTTTGTATAATTATTTTTCTCCTAAAAAATCCCAAAATAATGTGTAATTAATTAATAATAAAAAAGATAATTATGAATTTACAAAAAAATTTCACAAATAAATAAAACAACCTTAAGTTCCTTTATTTTAACAATGATGTCATGCAACGTTCGACGTCTTAAAACTGATGTATGCAGACCATGAACGATGCAGTCAGATGACGTTTGACGTTGGCATACCGATGTTTGTATGTTAAGTTCAATGGGGCAGCGCACGTTTAACTAGGAAAATCGGTGTATGTAGGACACATCCGATGTTGGTTTAATATTGTGCGCAGTCAATGTCGATACGGGCAGGCAATTTCTGATGTCACTGACAATGGTGTGTAGGCCAAGGGCGATGGGGGCAGTCCATGTCAAATATTGGTTGAACGGTGTTTGTAGGCCAAGCCTGAAGACCACTATGCAATGTGCACAATGCAGACGGTCGACGATCAACGTCAGCTGAGCCAGGTGTAAAGGCCACGATTAATGCAGGTGTCCGTCTCCTGGCCAATGATGCGTGTTATTGAACGAAGTAAAAATTCCATGTCAGATGCTTGTAAAAATCAGTTGATACTGAATCTATGACGCCAATTTTTCCATGTGATGTGCACACGCCACTTTAGATGCATGCATTCCTTGAGTAATGGTAACTGTCATTGAGTGACGTAGTTGTGCACAGGACACGTAAGATGAGTGCATGACTTTGATGATGCTGTCTGTCGTTAGCTAACGTCGCTTAACCGATGCGTGAAGGCTAAGGCTGATGTCTCCAAATCGATGTGCACATGCCACGAATGATGTTGCCCAGCTGATGCGCACACTCCACGTTTGATGCGTGCAGGACTTGGCTAATGTCATCTAACGTTGGCCGATGCTAGATAGCCATGGGCGATGTCTCCCTACCGATGCACATAAGCCATGGTTGATGTTTGCAGGCCTTAGTTGTTGGTGATGTAATTGGCAAACGTTGTTTACCACATGCGCACATGCTATGTCTGATGCATGAAGGCGATGACCGATGTTGCCTACCGATGCGCACACACCATATTTGATGTATGCATGCCTTGACCAATACTGCCAACATTGCAAGACATTGCTTGCCAATACAAGCACATGCAACATCCAATGCGTGTAGGCAATGACCAATGTGATCTGCCTTTGGCCAATTCCGACTTTTCACGACCAATGTTGCCCAATCGATGTACACACAGAATGTTTGATGCGTGCATGCCTAGGACGATGTTGCCGAACATTGTAAATATCAATCAAGACACAATAGATGTCACCCAATCGATGCGCACACAACAAAAATAATTCTTGCAGGCATTGGACAATGTCATATGATGTTGGCCGATGCATGTAGGACACAAATGATATCACCGAGCCGATACGCACACGCCACGTGTGAAGCTTGTAGGTCTTCGCTGATGCTGATGCCATTATAAGACATTATTCTCCACTTACGCACATACTACGTGCGATGCTTGAATTGCAAGACCGATGATGCCTATATCATATGCACACATAATTTTTGATGCATGCACGCCTTGGTTGATGTTGCCTGACATTGGAAGATGCTATTTTCTTTATAAACACATTCTACATTCGTTGCATGCATGCGATGATTGTTTTCTTCTTCTATTGGACTATGCAAGCACGACACGATTGTTGTCACCAAGTTGATATTACATACCACTACTAATGCTTGAAAAACATGGACGATATCATATGACGTTTGAGGATGAATGTACGCCACAAATGATTTTGCTTAGGTGATGCACACACGCCACACGTGAAGTTCGCAGGCCTTAGGTAATGTTGAAGACATTGGAAGACGTCGTTGGACACTTGCGCACATGCTACATCCCATGCTTGCCAGCCATGATCAATGACACCTAGCTGATGTGCACACACCATGTTTGATGAATTCATGCCTTGGGATATGTTGCCTGACATTAGCAGGAGTTTTTTTTCAGTGTAGCACATGTTACGCTCGATGTGTGCAGGCCATAACCGATGTCTTCTACTAATGGCTGATCGTGCACGCCACGAGTGATGTTGAAAACCATGTTTGACAAATGCATGCCTTGGCAGATGTCGCCTGACATTGGTAGACATCATTTTCCATATACGCAGATGCTACCAAGGATGTGTGCAATCCATCACCGTTGTGTTTTTCTTCAGACCGATGTGCGCAGGCCACTACCGATAGTCGATGTACACACACCACATCTGATGCATGCACTCCTTGGCTAATGTTGGTGCCATTGGAAGATGAAGTTTGCCACTTGCACACATGCTACGTCTGATGGATGCAGACAATGACCGATGATGCCTACCTGATGAGCACAAACCACGTTTGTTGCATGATAGTCCCAATCGATGTGCACGCAAAATGTCTGATATGTGCATCCTTTGGATGATGTCGCCTTACATTGGCCGAGGCAAGTACGCCACAACCGATATTGCCCAGTCAATACGCACATGCTATAGCTAATGCTTGCAGGCCTTAGACACTATCTTAGGGCATTACCCAATATATTTAGGCCACAAATGATGTAGCCCAGCAGATGTGCACACGCCACGCATGAAGCTTGTAGTCCTTGGCTAATTCTTATGGCATTACAAGACGTCGTTTGCCACTTGCTTACATGCTACGTCAAATCCTTGCACACCATGAACAATGATGCCTTTGACATCCACACACCACATTTGATGCATGAATGCGTTGGCAAATGTCTCCTAACACTGGCAGGCGTTCTTTTGCATATACGCACATGCTACGCCCAATGCGTGTAAGCCATGACCCCTAACTTCTTTTGTTGCCAATGCGCGCAAGCCATGACTTATTTTGCCAAACTGATGTGCACACGTCATAGTAATGCTTGTAGGCCTTAGCCGATGTCATATGATATTGGAAAAAGCGTGTAGGCCACAACTATTATCGCCCAGTCGATGCACACATGCCATGTGTGAAGCTTGCAGGCTTAGGCTGATGTTGATGCCATAGGAAGAGGTCGTTTTGCACTGGGCACATGCTACGTACAATTCTTCTAGACAATGACCTATGACGAATAGCTGATGTGCACACACCACATTTGATACGTGCCTTCCTTGGCATATGTCGCTTTACTTATCCAAACGTCATTTTCCCTATGCGCACATGCTACGCCTTTGCGTACAGACCTTGACAAATGTCTTCTAGGGTGTCACCTTATGTTTGTGGATGTCATTTTCCATATGCGCGCGTCTGATGCGTGCGGGACATGATAAGGGTCGTCTATCGTTCCCCGATGCATTTCTGATGCACACATGCAATGTCCTATGTGTGCTGCACAAAGTGTTTGTTCCGCCGATTCTGACATAGAGGAGTACGCATCATTTTAAAATAAATTACAATGAACATATACAACCCAAATATGTATGCTCCAACGTACAGACACACATTTTCTTTTTATCATAAATAACTTATATATATATATATATAAATATAGTTTTCAACAACTCTTTTGAATTTTTATTTTTGTTAGGCAAATCATGAATATGAATAATTCATTACAAAAAATAGAATTATTATGATAAAAATATAAAACTAACGCAATAAATTCTTAAATAAAATATAATAACCTTAATTTCAAAAATTTCAATAGTTTATTTTTTCTTTTTTCTTTTTTGAGAAAATCTAAAAAATGAGTAATTAATTTATAAAAAATCAGAAAAATGATAAAAATATAAATTTAACAAATATAGTCACCTTAAATTGAAAATATTTTCAATTTTTTTTTGTCAAATTTCAAAAATGAGTAATTAATTAATAAAGAATAGAAAATAATATGATAAACATATAAAATTTACGCCAAAAATTTTCATTTAAATATAGTGACCTTAAATTCAACAATTTCAACTATTTTTTAATATATAAATTTTCTCCTGTCATTACCAAAAAAAGGGTAATTAATTAACAAAAAAATAGTAAAAAAATGAAATTAATGCCAAAAACTAACAAATAAATATAGTAACTTTCAATTCCTTTATTTTAACAATGTAGTCACGCAACGTCTGACAACCCCAAACCGATGTATGCAGACCACGATTGATGCTGCCACACGACGTTTGACATCGATAGACTGGTGTGTTGATTCTAAATACGACAAGGGAAGCCCATGTTTAACCTCAGAAAATCGATGTATGAAGGCCACGTCCGATGGTGGTGTAACATAGTCTATAGGCTAAAGTCGATGCGGGCAGACCATGTACACCATCATTGGGAGTTTTATGTAGGCCAAGGATGATGGGGTAGTCCATGAAACAAGTTGGATGAAGGATGTTTGTAGGTCACGCCCGATGACGACTAAGTAATGTACACAATGAGGGCAGTCCAAGTTCGACGTCAATTGAACAAGGTGCATGGGCCACGACTGATGCGGGTACATCACGTCAAATGTATCCGAGCCGATGACGCGTGTTGTTGGCCAAACTGCACATTCAAAATCAGATGCATCTAAAAGCCGGTTGATTCTGAATGAAAGATGCCAATATCACCCAGCCGATGTGCACATGCCCCGTTAGATGTATGCATGCCTTGATTGATGGTACCTACCTTTGTTGATTTTGTCTGCATTCACCTTCATGGCATTATCAATGCGTGCAGGCCATGAACCATGTCTCTAAGCCGATGTGCACATTCCACGACTGATTTCATCCAGCCGATGCACACACTCCACGTTTGACGCATGCACGCATTGGTCGATGCTCGCACAACATGAACGAGGTCGCCCTAGCGATGCGCACATGCCATGGGCGATGCTTGCAGGCCTTGGCTGTTGTTGATGCAATTGGCAGAAGTCGTTCGCTATATTCACACAAGCAATGGATGATGTGTGCAGACTATGATTGACGTCCCCTAGCCGACGCTCCTACACAATATTTGATGCGTTAATTCCTTGGCTTATGCCTCTTGACATTGGCGAACATCATTTGCCAATACAAACACATGAAACATTCGACGCGTGCAGGCCATGACCAATATCTTCTGCCTTAGGGTAATGCACGCATACCACGACCGATATCGCCCAATCGATGGGCACACACATTGTTTGATGTGTGTATGCTATTGACGATTTTACTTTATATTTGAATACGCAAGCAAGCAACAACTAATATTGCCCAGTCAATGCGCGCATTGTATGTCCGATGCTTGAAGACAATGATCGATGATGCAAATAAATGTGAACAAAACACGTTTGATGCATGCATGCCTTGGAAGATATTGCCTGACAATGGCAGGCACCATTTTCCATTTACGCACATGCTATGTCCTTTGCTTGCAAAAATGACCGATAACGCTTAGCTGATCTGCACACACAACATTAGATGCATATTGCCTTGGCAAATGTCGCCTGCTTTTGGCAGGACTCGTTTAAATTCTATGCACATGTGACGCCCGATTGGTGCGTACCATAACAGATGTCTTATACTGTTGTCGATGCACGCAGGCCATGCCTTATGTCTCTTAGTCGATGCTCACACACCATATTAGATGCATGCATGCCTTGACATATGTATCCTTACTCTATCAAGCGTCATTTGCCATGCACAAACATGCTACGCCCAATTCCTGCAGGCCATCTCAAATGTCTTATTCTATTGGCCGATGCACGTAGGCCACGACTCATGTAGCACAGCCGATGTGCTCACCACACAACTACTGTTTGCATGCCTTTATTGATGTCATATTACATTGGCCTATGTGTGTAGGCCACGAATGATGTCGCCCAGCCAATGCGCACATGCAACGCCAGAAGCTTGAATGACATGGCTAATGTTAATGCCAGTGGAAGACGTCATTTTCCACCTGCACACATGCTACATCCAATGCTTGCAAACAAGAAGAGATGACGCCTAGCTGATCCGCAAACACCCCGTTTGACGCACAAATGTCTTCTCACATGTCCCTTGACATTGGCAGTTTGTTTTCCATATAAGAACATGCTACGCCCGATGCGTGTAGTGCATGACAAATATCTTCTGTTGTTGGCCGATGCACACAGGCCATGACTAATGTCTCCTAGTCGATGCACACACACCACATTTGATGCATGCATGTCTTTGCAGATGTCGCCACACAATGTTAAACGTTATTTTCCATGTACGCACATGAAACGCCGGATGCGTGAAGGGCATCATAATTTTCTTCTTTTTATCACGGCCCGGATTCAGGAATTTGGACCACCGCCGGCGCTGTTGACCTCTTAGTGGTCCAAGAGAAAACTTTTCTTGTATTCATCATATTCATATGGTTAATTTAGCGGAAAATTTAGGACTTTTTATAAGTATGAAATATACATAGACTTCATATTGTTAATACTTAATTGCATCATATACTAAGTTCAATGTAAATTAAACAACCATCTATCATAAGAATAAATTCTAAATAGAAGAGGAATATATCATAAATAGTTTAACAAACACGGACTTATTACAAAGCTTCAAAATGAAAATAAAAAAGAAATTCTAGGGACAATATCCACTTTCTATGGCTAAAACTAAGGCTAGACTAAAACTGTAGCATCCTCGAAATCAAGAGACCTACCATATAGTTTGGAGAACGTTGTTGTCCAAACCGCTGCAAGTGTCTTCATTTTTTCCTCTAACCTGCACCTATAAAAATAGTTAATTGTGTAGGGTAAGTACACCTCTTGTACTAAGTAAGGGTGTATGCACACATACACATAAAACTATGTATGATCAATGAAAGCTTTTCCTAATAAACATGTCATTTATGGAAAGTGTAGTCACTAGACTTTCCTAATTCGTTAGTTGTGAATTGTGGTATGAATATGATGTATTTTATGACAATCTAAGCACACAACTTATTTTCTATATGATTACAAGACATTAGTATCATCAACATAATTTTAGAACCACTCTGGCGAGATTTGAAAAATTGCTCTTCCTAACCCGAGAGATCACCTCTCTGTACTTAGTTTTATTTTCAATGTTTTTCTTCTTTTTGTTGTTAATTTTAATAATTCTTTTAGTCTTTTTACTTTCAAGTGTAATGAATTATTATAGTCCCATACCCACAATGAATCGATGTAAGTAATCCAAGGACTAAGGAATGATTTTCCTACCTTATCATGAGTCATTCTTTACACTATGTATTCGTTAACATTTCATAAGCCATTCTCTGTTGGCTATGCCATCTATTTCATTACTTTCATCTTAGGGAAGTTATGGCGAATCCATCTAAAGTGTTCACTCCACACCAAAAAGAGTGGCACGTGGATATAGTGAACCAAGAACATGTTTTGAGCATTATCCGACATAGATCATGTGATCTAAACATAAAATGTAGTTCTTCCCCACCCTGAAATGAGGTGGAATCACCAGCCAAGGTTACACCAAAAACACCTATCTCGCTTAGGTGGAAACCACTGGCTAGTTCCTATATAGGCTAGACATAGCTCGAAGACTAGGGACTTAATGAAACTTCTTATCCACCTCGGTGGTAGCCTCTTCTGATGTTACTTACACATGCAAGCACATGCTCATAACGAGTCTATCGGTGCTGTGCTAACTTTCATTATCTTTTTTATGTTTTAGAGTTGACTCAAGCATTATGGAAGCTTTCTTCTAGATTTAGATTTACTTACTCTTTTTATGACTTGTCATCCTTACTTTACATTGATCAAATGTGAACTGTCCTTATATATATCATCCTTACTTTACATTGATGAAATGCAAATTGTTCGTACATATCATCCTTAGGTGTCAATGATACTAGTCTCACACATTCTAACAACTTCATTAATGAGTATTATTTTAACATAGTAGCTTAGGTGTAAGTAAGAGTTGTCTCCCTTCTTTTAACACCCCATTATGCTCACTTACATAATTTAGACCCCTTTAATTATGTTATAATTCAAGTTACTTCCTTACTTTAGTGTAGTAACTTCATTTCACCGTTTATGGACGATGAGCACTTCTTTCAACGAATCACATATGTTCATAGTTCATTCTCTTAGAACATGTTGGGGGTTGTCCCAATGAATGGAATGCCCTTGGTTATTGATTCATTGAATTAATTTAGAAGTTCTTATAATATCATTTGATATTGTAACTACACAAGATTGACATATGGTTAGTATTGGCATAAACATTTGGGTAAAGATTACACAACCATCTTTGTTGGCATAGGACAATTTTACATTCTTTCATGCTTGGTTAGATATATATTTTATTCATTAGTCAATTTTTTTAGTTATTTAAAACATAAATTTATAGCCATTTACATTCATTGAATTACTTGGGTTACTATTTTAATATTTTGGCTATATAATATTTGCATAAGATAATATTGGTATAAGCAATTGGGTATAGACTTCATAACCTTCTTTATTAGCATGAGACAATGTTTCACTCAATCATACTCAATTTGGGATACATTATTCATTTAACGAACACACATCATCAACAAGTCACCTTAACAGTAGGTATGCACCACAAACCGTAATCATCTTCATACTTAACATTTTTGGACACATCTTAACTTAGAATCATTCTCTTAACCAATCTTAGTTCATGACTTAAGGGTAACAATTTTAAGACATAATGGACAGCATCATAATAAAATTTGATGAATTTAAAACATTCATAACTTCGTAATAACTACAATATAACTTTCAGACAAACACATCAACACTTAAAAAATTAGAGGTGTAATTAACTAATCGTCGATTCATGATTCACATTTTAAGCACTTAACTTTGTACAATCACAACTTCATAGGTTAATTGACATTAATAGTTCAATAATATTACACATAAGATCAGCTAGAACCACATGCCAACAACATGATCTCTAACTTATTCAAGATGGAATCGAAAAGGATACTAGGAACAAGGGAGTTAGACGAGAACACGGGAACAACCCTAGTTTTCAAGTTCTTTGAATCATTGGAAAGAAGGTTATCAAGGAGAAGAAGTCCAGTATATAAACCCATACCGTATGTAGAATTTAATCTATGAAGATCACCTTGCACAAAACCTTGAAGAAACCTTGCATTGGCCTAAAAAATCTTTAGTGTTCTACATTTTCTTGCAATTTGTCGCCTACTGCTTTAGCGTCGTGAGTATCAATATTATTATCGTGATTTTTAGGTTTCGGAACTCATATTTAATTATAAAAATTTGGGTTAATAAGTTAATTTGATAAACTAATGAATCAATTACCAAAACGCCCCTCTTAAGTTGACTAAACATAGGAGAATATTGACTTGTTCGAAAATATAGAAATTGGTGTTGACTATGGTTTCGGTCAACATTTTGACTTTATATTAATTAATTAAATTCTTAATCTAAATAATAAAGGGACATAGGATATTTACTAAAGTACCCTAAGTCTTTGGAACCAAAATCAACCCTTTAGGACCATCCTAGCTTAAGTACTAGGATGTTTCTTGAATTATACTAGGTTAGTGTAAGGATTTCTTTTTGACAGTTTAAACTAACTAATTAAATTTTTATTTTAATTAATTATGTGACTTAAGGTAATTACTAAAGTATTCTTACCTTAAGTCATTAGGATCATAACCAATGCTTTGAACCATCCTAGGTTGGGTACTAGGTTGTCTTTTCTTGTTTGAACCGAAATCTGGAAATTGCTTTGTGATTTCAATTTTTCCCCTTTAAATTAATTAATTAAGTTTATAAATTAATTAATTAAGTAGAATAGGGTAATTAATAAAGTATACCCAGGTTGTTAGGACCTTAACTAACTCTTAGGACAATCTTAGGTTAGGTACTAGGTTGCCTCTTCAAGTAGTATTAGGTTAATGTCAACCCGGTTTAGTACTTGCTTATCGAGTGCAATGGTGGGACCATTTCGGTTAGTCCTAGGTTAATTTTCTATTTAGTATAGCTATTAAGGTCCTACAGTTTTTTAGGAAGTAAGGAACCACATGAAGGGACCTGTCCGCACGTGCTGCCCCTTAAATACCCTACCCGAATTTGGTTAGGGTGACCCCTTCCTTTGGCCGATTGTCACTTGCTTTACCCATGTGCTTGAACATTGGTCGGTTCTACTTTACTAACTAACTATTCTTTATGTACTATTTGAAATATTTACTTATTATCCCTAGGATCCTCAGTATATCCTTGAGCACTGCTTAATTTACGTGATTATTTTAAATGGTCATGCGCTTGGATGCCTAGTAGTTTGTGTGAAACTATTTTGAAATGATTTTCTTTTACCTTAGTGTCTTCATTTTAGGTACATTTATTTAACATAAATCTTATATTGGGGCATGACAACCCAAAAAGTATATTTCTTATTCGTATATAGAAAATTGAATAATATCCCTTATCAAATTTTTTTCTATACTATGCCAATATATCTCAATACGGGGCATTAGGGTGCCTATGTTCACCTAGTAGGATACCCTAAGGGATTATTAGGCTCTTTATTAGACATGTGATTTTCTAGAATGTTACACTTCTGTTGGCCGATACGCGCAGGCAATGACTAATGTCGCCCAACCGATGTGCAGACGCCCCAACTGATGCTTGCAGGCTTTGGCAATCTCATATGACATTGGTCAATCTGTGAAGGCAACGAATGATGTCGCCCAACAAACATGTAGATGCCACAAATGAAGCTTGCATGCCTTGGCTGATGCTTATGCTATCGGAAGATGTCATCTGCCACTAGCATACATGCTACATCCGATTCTTCTAGAGAATGACTGATTACACCTACATAATGTGCACTTACCACGTTTGATGCCTACATTCCTTGTCAGATGTTACCTGACATTGGGTTGTATCATTTTCCATATTAGAACATGCTACAGCCGATTCGTGCAGGCCATGATCGATGTCTTTTGCTGTTGGCGGATGTGCACATTATATGACGATGTGTACCAGTCGATGAGCACACACCATGTTTTATGCATCCATGCCTTGGCTGATGTGGTCTTTAACTGGCACAAATCATTTTCCATATACGCACATGCTATGTCCAATTCGTGTATGCCATGTCCGCTGTCATTTTGTTGTTGGCCGATGCATGCAAGCCATGACTCATGTAGCATGGCTGATATGCAGACGCCACAACTGATGCTTTCAAGCCTTGGTCAATGTCATATTACATTGGACTATTTGTGTAGGCCACGAATGATGTCACTCAGCCAATGTACACACGCCACATCTCAAGCATGCAAGACTTGGTTGATGCTAATACTCTTTGGAAGACATCGTTTTCCACTTGCGCTCATGCTACATACAATGCTTTCAAAAAATAAGCAATGACGCCTAGCTGATTTGCACCACAAGGATTGATACATGTATGCCTTGTCACATGTCTCCTGACATTGGCAGGTATCATTTTCCATATACACACATTCTACACCCAATGCGTGTAGGTCATGAAAGATGTCTTCTACTGTTGGCCGATGCGCACAACGCATAACTGATGTCTCCTAGAAGATACACACAAACCATGTTTGATGTATGCATTCCGTTACAGATGTTGCATTACATTGCAAGGCATGATTTTCCACATACACACATGCTACATTCTATGCGTGCAAGCCATGACCATTGTCTACTTCTGTTGGCCAATACGCATAAGGCACCACTAATGTCGCTCAGTCGATGTGCACACACCACAACTGATGCTCGTAGTCCTTGGACAATGTCATATGACTTAAGTGATATGTGTAGGCCATGAATGATGTCACCAATCTGATACACACATCCTACACATGAATCTTGCGATCCTTGGCGATGGTGATGCCACTTGAAGATGTCATTTGCCACTTGCGCACATGCTATGTCCGGTGCTTGCAGGCGACGACCAATGACGCCTAGATTATATGCACATACAATGTTTTTTGAATGCATGACTTCGTAGATCTCGTATGATATTGGCAGGCATCATCTTCCATATACGAACATGATACGCTCAATACTTGCTATCCATGAACACTGTCTTTTGTTGTTAGCCGATGTGCACATAGCCCGACTGATATCGCCTTACCGATGTATACACGCCATAAGTGATGCTTGCAGGCCTTGGTTGATTTTATATGACATTGGTTGACAGTGTAGGCAACAAATGATGACGCCCAGTAAATACCCACAAGCCACACATGATGCTTATATGCCTTGGCTGATGTTGATTCCATTGGAAGTCGTTCTTTGCCACATCCGCACATGCTACGTCCGATGCTTGCAGACAATTACCGATAACGCCTAGCTGATGTGCACACATCACGTTTGATGCACGCATTCCTAAACAAATTTCGTCTGACATTAACAGGTGATATTTCCATATACACACATGATACGCCTGATGAGTGCAGGCCATGACCAATGTCTTCTGCTGTTCGCCAATGCATTCAGGCCCTCACTAACGTCACCCGATTGATGCATACACACCACGTTTGATGCATGCATGCCTTTGACAATTTCGCCTGATGTTGTTAGACGTTGTGAGTCATAGGCACACATCCAATGTAAGAAGGCCATGACCGATGATGGGTAGCATTTTTGATGCCTGCATGCCATGAGCGATGTTTCCGAGATTATCAGCACAAGAAATATATAATGTGTGCAGGCCATGAAAGGTACCAGCTACCATTGAGTACACACCATGTTTGATTATTGTAGTCCTTGTATATTTTCTTGTACATCTGCAGACGTTGTTTTCAATATGCACACATACTAAACTAATGTTTTTAGGCCATGACCGATGTCTTTTTTGTAACAACCCTAAGAACGACTATGCTAAATAATGGTTAAGGTACCTAGAATGCCGACGATTTGACCGGGTTGACACAGATTGAAGCCCGTAGAACAAGAACTTTGAAACCTTACGAAAGCCATACCAAATCTTGGGGAGTTAATAAATCTAGTAAAGGTCGAGTCCAGAAATGTAGGGCTCCCGAATATGAAAATTTACTCGGATGAGTCTTTACAAGACATAAAAAGGGGAAATAATAAGTTTAGAGGGTGTAGGGGTAAGATGGTCTTTTTCAAGGCTACATATTGTATCGTAATTACCCATAATATATAATTTATTATTTAATTAATAAGGTGGAGGGGAATTTTGGGGAGAGAGGTCCAAAAACTGGCCCTTAGAGTGAAGTCTTGCTCCACCCTGTTTAGAACCTAGATGGAAGCAATAAATTATATTTGTTTTAATTTATGTTTGTAAATTAATTTTATTAAATAATATTTATTATTATTATCTGATTTAAAATATAAGGGAAATCATATTGTTATAATAATTAACTTAACATTATTTTACTAAGTCCTAAACTATACTCCTAAGCCTAAGGTAACTCTCTCCTCTCACGCTCATGTCTCTCTCACGTCTCTATCACTCTAGTTCACGTTCTCCCTTACAAATAACATACAAGAACATTAGGTAAACCAAAGTTAATCAGACTTGAAGAACTCACAAGGAAAAATAAAATCAAACGCTAAGCAACAATACGTTAGGCAAAGGGAGGATTTTCCGTCAAAAGTTTGGTGTTGAAAGTTGGTTTTGGACATGAGTGCTGGAGATGTTTTGGGCAGAAACTTCAATGTTTGAACATCCTAAAAAGGTATGGGTTCTCTTTTATTTTGGTCCCTTTCCCAAGACCCCCCTAAGGTTCAGAATATTTAATTCGGAAACTAGGGTTGTTCCCCGTTGCATGTCCCTGTCACTAGCTCCCAATGATTCTTAGGTTGGGTATGTTTGCTGGTAGATATTAGGTGTGTGTTATGTTTTCCTAATGAATATGTTTACGTTTGTGTGTTTGAAATCATATGAATGACGACCTATGTATTTCCGTAACTATGTGTATATGTGTGCAAGGATGTGACCATGAATAATGTTCTCGGACTGATGTTCTAAAATGGTAATGTTATGGTTGTTATTTTATGTGCATAAACCTATGTAAATCGTGATGTTCATGTAAGATGAAATGTGTTTGATTTGAGTGATAATATCTTGGCTAAACGAATCTATGAAAAATGCACCCCAAAACTTGTTGAATAGTCTACCAATTACCCTATGAGTTCAAGTAAAAATGTTGAAGAAAGTAAGCTGAAATGTGACCAAATTTCGATAAATTTGCAAGTTTGGTTTGCCTAAACCAAGATGAAAAAATCTGGAAAATTAATTGAGTGTAAATAAGGTGAGGTCACTAGAATTCGAACCCGCGATCTCACCCGTGAGACACACTAAAAATGTGAAAAAAATGAGGGCTAAGGGGATTCGATCTCTGGTGTATTTGGCTGAAAAAGAAAATACAAAATTAAGAATTAGAGGAGTGGGATTCGAACTCACAACCTCTCGGTCAGAACGTAAGATAAAATAAAATAAAAGAAATGTGAGGCGTGGGAATCGAACCCATGAACTCTAGACAGTAAAGGAGAATTAAAAGAAAATAGAAGATAAAAGAAATGTGAGGCGTGGAAATCAAACCCACGACCTCTAGGCCGTAAAGGAGAATTAAAAGAAAGATAAAGTGAGGATGTGGGGTTTCTATCTTACATCCTCATGGTTAACTAGATATAGTCAAGGAAAATAAAAAAAAAGGATGTGGGGGTCGAACCCACAACCCCTTGGCCAAGGAAGAGAATTTTCAAAGGATAGAAATAAAATGAAACATTGATGTTAGGGATCGATCTAGGGTCCCACTGTCTTGTGGATCAAAATTAAATAAGAAGAAGAATGTAAGCAGTTGTCCGATAGGTTTAAAAACCGGGTTTCCTTTCCCAAATTCCGTATTGATGTATAAATCATATATGAATTAAATATTCAAGAATAATGTTGCCTACTTAGATCGAAATCGAGATCTTGGCATACATACAATATGCATAATTCTTGTACCACATAATATAAGGCATATTTGAATCACTTAAATGAACTATGAATGAAGCCTCTTCGCTTGTGTGTATAGATCCATAATTGTTGCATATATTGAAAAATAAGTGAACCTAAGATGTATGTAATGAAATGATGTAACTATAGAAGGGTTAAGTAAGAGTGTAAAACACACTAAATGGCCAAGTGCATTGGCACATGATGGAATGAACAATGAAATTAACAAAGAGTGATAAAATGGACAATGAAATAATGAAACCCTAGAAGGATTAAGTAGGATTGTGAAACACAATAAATGACCAAGTGAATTGGCATATGATGAAATAAATATTCACATGAAATGGGGTGAGTAATTATGTAGAGCAAATGTTCTAATGTTAATGAATGTGGTGACAGTATGATATGAGGCTAATGTAAAATATGAGAGTAATCTTAGATGAGCCTAAGTAAATGTTACCCAAAACGTACTCACCTATGAGAGTGTAAAGTTAATTAAGTTACCATTCTTTATGACCACTCTAATAAAAGTATTGAGATTAACACACTTAATACTAATAATGAGATGGGAAATCATTTATCCAGCTATGATGTCCTCATACTAGAAGCCATTTTCCATGACGTATGAGTTGAATGTAATGGAAATTTATGCTGAACACCGATAAACTAGCGATGATCGTTGATGCCTTCTTATGGGAAGGGTCAGAGGTTCACATAACTCTGATGATATGAAACTATCCGTCATGCTGGGTATACGTCTCCTTATATATCCTAGTCTTTTAACATATATATTGACAATATAGGGATGTGGCGGGGTTTAATTCCCATGTATGTTTGCATGTCTTGGGTCACTTTGGACGATGATTCCACCTCTTTTCGGTGTGCGGGAGAAATTCGATTTCATGATGCTCAAATGATCTATGTTGTTTAAAGTTAAAGTTCCCCATGAATGAATGAGTCCAGCCTCAAATAATGCACATAATGAAATGAATGATACCAAAGGTGTTAGGATATGATGATCAAGAGGTAAGATAGACTCAAAAAAAAAACTAGGTCATTATTGATCATTGCACAGCGAACTCGATGAAAGTCTTAAACAACATTCTAGTTATAACTGGTGTTCACACTAGCTTATGCATAAAATGGTATGAAGTATGTAAGAATGAATGAATAAGACTATATTTGCTAAAGAAGGCTCCATTGTTGAGGTCCCATATGTTGAGCCCTCATTTTGGAAATTTATCATGTCATGTCCATTATTCCAAGGTCCCATGGAATATGAATTAATGATATGAAAAATGTTATGTTCTATATGCAATATGATATGTGCTATAAGCAATATGTTATGTGCTATGTGCAATATGTTATGTGTTGTGTGCAATATGATAAGTATGATGATGCATGTTACTCTCATGGCATGACTTTCTTAATCCAAATTTTGAAAGTTCACTCACTTTCCTAATTCAAATTTTGAAAGCTTACTAACTTTTCTAATCATAATTTTGCATGTCCACTAACTTTAGTTTACATATTCATGTTGTTAGGAAAGAGTTGTTCTTAACCATGCATTTACTTAGTGTATTCTTTGATATACCCGTACTTAGTACAAGTGTGTACTAATCCCATACAATTCAACAATTTTAGGTGCGGGCACAGGTGGAAGCTAGAGCTTATAGGTTGATGTTGTAGCTATCCAGACGTGGAGCTTTCATCCGAAATTGGTATGCACTTACGCTTTCGAGGATGTGTACCATTTTTATCTATATAATATGTTGGATATAGCTAGTGGATAATCTTCCACTAGTTTTTCCTTCCACTTTTGTTCAGAATTTGTATTGCTGCTTTTTTGGAAAATAATGTGTGATAAATTATGAACTGATTCTTTCATTTGATTATCTCTTTATTAGATTCTTGATTTGTGAACACCTATGATGTTAAGTAGTATGTATGCATGTATGTTAAGAAACAAAAAGTTTAAATTTTCTCTAATATTAACCTAGATGAAGTAACAATGACGTATGTAGGCTTGTCTGCGACCTCTGAGAGGTCAACGATGCTGGTCTCGTCTGGGGTCTAGCTTCCGATCATGAAAAGTTGCTGTCAGAGCAAAAATTAAATTTTGAGGATAATAATTTAACATCAACCAAATTGAGTAGTTTCTAAGTTATGGTAGTGAAGTACACTACTATCCTGAATAAGAGACGACATGATGTGTAGGAAAATTTCCCTTCGTTTGATCTCATCGTGCCTTTTCCTAATGTCTGATTTCTGGATTTATGAGCGTGTCTAACATAATTTCTTTATTATTCTAGAAAATAAATATTCCATTGGTCAGAGGAGAGGAGGCGCAGATACTGATGATAATCAGGTTCCACCCCAGGCTCCAGTTAAAGCAATGGCTATGGCGGTTAACCCTGCTGGGTTGACTAATGCTTAGGTGATGGCATCTCTAGACCTGATGACACATGCCATCACAATGCAGGCCTAGGCCATGACTGACCAAGTCAACCAACAGAATGTTCGGAGGGAGAACCCACCGTATTGCAGTATGGGCTGACAGGATGAGAGACTTTACGAGGATGAATCCTCCTATTTTCACAGTGTCTAAGAATTCAGAGGATCCTCAGGAGTTTGTAGATAAGGTGCATAATATCATGGTGGCTATGGGGGCCACATATACTGAGAAAGAAGAGTTGGCTTCCAATCAACTCAAGAATGTTGCACATACTTGGTGCAAGATGTGGCAAGATAGCCAAATTTTAAGAGGAGTTCTGGTCTCTTAGGAGTTGTTTAAGACAGTCTTTTTTGAGGATTCTTTCCCAGAGAGATGAGGGATGCCAAGGTTGAGGAGTTTATAAACCTTAAGCAGGGATCCGTGATAGTCAAGGAGTATTCTCTAAAGTTAGTTAAGCTTTCCAGGTATGCTACTTCCCTTGTATATTACAGCAGAGATGACATAAGCAGGTTGCTCATAGGAATCAACTAAGATCTTCAGGAAGAGTGTTGGTATGCGATGCTTCATGATAACATGGACCTATCTAGGTTGATTGTACATGTCCAGAAGGTAAAGGATAATAGCAAGAAGAGGGGCGTTCGTGATGCTAGGAAGCGTAATCCTCAAGATCAGGCAGGTCCCACCCATGGAGGCCATAGAAAAAAATTAGGTGTCCTTGAGCTGCCCAGGTTCAAAAAGGGGCAATAGAGTTCAGGGAACTGTAACTCTCAGAGGAGTACATCACCTAGAGGAGGCAGACCCGAGCCTAGGAAGAATGGAGGTGATATGCAGCGTCTTAGAAAGGACTGTGCTAAGTGTGGTTGTGCTCATAGTGGAGAGTTAAGACAGGGCACTAATTCATTCTTTAGTTGCGGTAAGAGCGGGCACATGGTTAAGGACTGCCCATAGAAAAGAGGTTAAGATAGAGGTATGCTCAGCCTAGGCCTAATCCACAGGATGCACGAGCAGCCAAGCCTCTTAAAAGGAACAGGTTCTACGCACTAAAGGGCAGGGAGGAGAAGGAGAAATCCGCTGATGTGGTCACATGTATGCTACAAGTATTCTTAACTTCTGTTTATGCTTTACTTGATCTAAGGTCTACGCTTTCTTTTGTAACTCCTTTGCTTGCTCTCACATTTTAGATATTGCCTGAAGTTCTTCATGATCCTATAGTGGTTATTAAACCTTTAGGATAAAATTTAAGAAGTAACGGAGTATACAAAGATAGCCAAATAGATATATGTGGTAAGACTATGTGTGCAGACTTGGTTGAGTTACCAATGCATGATTTCAATGATATTCCTGGCGTGGACTAGCTTCATAGTTGTTATGCTTTCATGGATTGTCGCAGTAGGGTTGTGAGATTTTGTTTCTCTAATGAAGAAGATATACTTTGGGAGGGGTACAACTCGAGTCATCCTAATCCCTTGATTTCTAACCTTAAATCTAATAAAATGATGTCCAAGCAGTTATTATGTCATCTTGTGAGTATTGATGATTAAGATCACGACATTCCTTCCATTGACTCAGTTCATGTAGTGAATGAGTTCCAAGATGTATTTTTTGATGATTTTCCTGGAGTTCCTCCCCCTCAAGAGATTGACTTTTGTAACGACTTGAAACCAATATTAAAGAAATTTCAATTCCTCCTTACATAATGGCTTCAACTGAACTCAAAGAGTTGAACCTGCAGCTAAAAGATCTCACTGATAAGGGTTTAATTCAGCCGAGCATATCCCCTTGGTGCGCTTTTGTTTTGTTTGTGAAAAATAAAGCTTGAACCCTTAGATTGTGTATTGATTATCGGCAGCTCAACAAAGTCACTATCAAGAATAAGTATCCACTTACCAGAATAGATGACTTGTTCGACCAACTCCAAGGGTCTAGTTTCTTCTCGAAGATTGATCTTTTTTCAGGGTACCATCATCTGAAGGTTAGGGATGTAGATGTTCTAAAGACAACCTTTCATACCGTTATGGTCATTACGAGTTTTTTGTTATCTCATTTGGTCTCACGAATGCACCTGCTACATTTATGAATCTCATGAATAGAGTGTTCAATGAATACCTTGACTCTTTTGTCATAGTATTCAATTATGACATTCTCATCAACTCTAAGACCAAGGAAGTGAATGAACAACATTTGAGACTAACCTTGCAAATACTAAGACATATGTTGTATGCCTAATTAAGCAAGTGTGAATTCTGGCATAGATTGGTGACCTTCGTGGGTCATTTTGTGTTCGACAAAGGTGTGGAGGTAGATCCCAGGAAAACTGAAACTTTGAAGTATTGGCCAAAAACCTCTTACTCTCACATATATTCGTAGCGTCTTGGGATTGGCTGGTTATTATCGCAGGTTCCTAGAGGGTTTTTTCGTCCATTGCTGCATCATTAACAACTTTGACTAAGAAGAAGGCCAAGTTTGAATGGACGGAGGCTTGCGAGAAGAGTTTCAAGGAGCTTAAGTATAGACTCACTTCAGCTCCGGTGCTTACCTTGAACTAGTGTTGTGAGAATTACACTTTGTATTATGATGCATCTAGGGTTGGTTTGGGTTGTGTTCTTATGCAGGGTGGTAAACTAATAGCTTAAGCATCCAGACATCTCAAGATTCATGAGAAGAATTATTTCACTCATGAATTGTAGTTGGCAGTTGTGGTGTTTGGACTGAAGCTATGGAGGCACTACTTGTATGGGGTTCATGTGGATGTATTCACACAACACACGAGACTCCAGTATATGTTCACACAGAGAGAGAGATGATTCTACGTCAATGGAGATAGTTGGAGCTTTTGAAGGACTATGATATGAATGTCCACTACCATTCAGGTAAAGCTAATGTTGTAGCGGATGCTTTGAGAAGGATGAGCATAGGAAGTACTGCCTACTTTGAGGATGGGAAGAAGGAATTGTGAAAGATATACATAGATTGGACACATTGGTTGTGCCGTTGGTAGACTTTACTAGTGGCGGTGTTTCAATTAACCCTATCTAAATCATCCTTAGTAGTTAAGTCAAGGAGGGTTAGCATCTTGATCCTTTGTTGATGGATCTGAAGGACTAAATGTTGGTTAATATGAATGAGTCTTTTGGTTTTGGAGATGATGACATACTTAGGCACCAAGACAGGCTCTGTGTACCAGATGTGGATCATTTGCGGACCAGGATCATTGCAGAGGCCCATGGTTCATACATCCAGGTTCAACCAAGATGTATCATGATCTTAAGAAGATCTATTGGTGGGATGGCATGAACAAGGACATCACAAATATGTAGCCAAGTGTCCTAATTTTAAACAAGTTAAGGTAGAAAATCTAAAGCCTGGTGGTCTTACTCAGATTATCGAGGCTCTAACTTGGAAAGGGGAGGCCATTAATATGGACTTCGGGGTTGGTCTTCCGAAGACTAGGAGACATCATGACTTCATATTAGTTATCGTGGACAGGATGACTAAGTCTGCCTACTTTATCCCTGTGATGTCTACTTACAGAGCCGAGGATTATTGAAAACTCTACATTGATGAGATAGTGAGATGTCATGGGATTCATTTGTCTATCATTTCAGATAGTGGAGCTCAGTTCATGGAGATCCTTCCAGAAGAGCTTAGGCATGCAGGTGAAGCTTAGTACTGCCTTTCATCCTCAGAGTGATGGACAGGCAAAGCGCACTATTTAGAAATTGGAGGACATGCTACGGGCGTGTGTGATTGTCTTCAAGGGTAGTTGAGATGACCATCTGCCTTTAATCGAGCTCTTGTATAATAATAGTTATCACTCCAACATTGGGATAGGACCATTTGAGGCACGGTATGGTAGGATGTGTAGGTCTTTAGTTTTGTGGTTCAAGGTTAGAGAGTCACCCATTTTGGGTCCAGAGATCATTCATGAGGCCTTAGAGAAGGTTAGAGTGATTAGGGATAGGTTAGATACTACTTAATGTCGGCAGAAGTCTTATGCAGAAAACAAAAAATGACCCTTAGAGTTTAATGTTTGTGACAAAGTCTGTTTGGAGATATCACCTATGAGGTGGGTGATAAGGTTTGGCAGGAAAGGAAAGTTGAGTCCGTGGTATATTGGGCCATATGAGATCCTACAGAGTGTGGGAGAGGTGGCCTATTAGTTTGCAGTGCCTGCGGAAATAACTTCTGTTCATCCAGTCTTACATGTCTTTATGTTAAATAAGTTCCTAGGTGATCCAGCATCGATTATACCTGTTGAAGGTTTGGGTGTTGAAAATGATTTGTCCTATAAAAGGTACCTGTTGAGATTTTAAACCTAGAGGTCAAGCGGCTGAGGAACAAGGAGATTCCCATAGTGAAGGTATTGTGAAAGAATTATCTTATTGAGGGTTATACGTGGGAGGTTAGGGCCTTGTGATATCCAATTACCCCCATCTTTTAAGCTCTTGAGGTTACACTTCCTACTTTTAATTATAATTTTCCTTATCTCTCAATTCTTTGTTGCTATTGCTTGATTGTATATAGTAACTATGTTATGATTTGATTGGCATTATGCAAAATAGTTATTAGTGTCATTTGGGGACGAATGATCCTAGGGGGGGGGGGATAATTTAACAGCCCTACAAACGGCTATGCTAAATAATGCTTAATGTGCCTAGAATACCTACGATTAGACCGGGTTCAAACAGATTGTTGCGCGTAGAACCAGAACTCTTAACCCTTACGAAAGCTAAGACAACTTACTGTGAGAGTTATTTAATCTAGGAAATCTTGGGTCTAACCATGTAGGGATCTCGAATATGAAGATTTACTCGGATGAGTCTTTACCGGACTTAAAAAGGTTAAATCTTAAGTTTGGAAGGTCTAGGGGTGAAATGGTCTTTTTCCAGTCTAAGGGTAGTATCATTATTAACCTAAATATATAATTAATTATTTAATTAATAAAGTGGAGGGGCACTTTGGGGAGAGAGGGCGGAACATTGTCCCTTAGAGTGAAGTCTTGCTCCACCCACGTTCGAACCTAGGTGGAAGCAATGAAATAATTTTGTTTTAATTTAAGTTTGTAAATTAATGAAATTAATTAATATTTATTATTATTATTTGATTTAAAATAAAATGAAAATAAGATTTTTATAATAATTAACTAAACCTTATTTGACTAAATCCTAAACTAGACTCCTATGCCTAAGGTAACTCACTCCTGTTGCACTCATGTCTCTCTCACGTCTCTATCACTCTCATGCACATTCTCTCAGCCAAATAAAGTACAGGAACAGTAGGTCAACCAAAGTTCTTCACACTATAAGAACTCACAACCAAAACTAAAATCAAACTCTAACCAAAATACGTTAGGCAAAGGGAGGGTTTACGATCAAAAGTTTGGTGTTGAAAATTGGTTTTGGACGTGAGTGCAGGAGAAGGTTTTTTCAGAAACTTCAAGGTTTGAATATCATAAAAGGTATGGGTTCTCTTCTCTCTTGTTGCTTTTCCCAAGAGACCCCTTAAGCTTCAAAATATTCGGTCCGAAAACTAGGGTTGTTCCCTGTTGCATGTCCCTCTAACTAGCTTCTAATGATTCTTAGGTTGGGTATGTTTGCTGGTAGATATTAGGCGTGAGTTATGTTTAGTGATACATATGTTCATGTTTGTGTGTTTGAAATCGTATGAATGACAAGCTATGTATTTTCGAAACTATGTGTATGTGTGTGCAAGGATGTGACCGTGACTAATGTTCTCGGATTTATGATATAAAATTGTAATGTTATGGTTGTTATTTAATGTGCATAAACCTATGTAAGTCGTGATGTTCATGTAATATAAAATGTGGCTGATTTGAGTGACAATCTTTTGGTTAAACGGATCTATAAAAAATGCACCCCAAAACGTGATAAATAGTCTACGAATTACTCTATGAGTTTAAGTGAAAATGTTGAAGAAAGTGAGCTGAAATGTGACCAAAGTTCCAGCAACTTACAACTTTGGTTTTGTCTAAACGTAGATGAATAAATATGGAAAATTAATTGACTCTAAATAAGGTGAGGTCACTATAATTCCAACCCGTGACCTCACATGTGAGATACTCTAAAAACGTGAAAAGAAATGGGGTTAAGGATCGGATCTCGGGTGTATTCGGCTGAAAATTAAAGTACAAAATTAAGAATGACAGGAATAGGTCTCAAACCCACAACCTCTAGGTCAGAACGTAAGAAACTAAAATAAAAGAAATGTTAGGCGTGAGAATCGAACCCATGGCCTCTACGCAGTAAAGGAGACCTAAAAGAAAAGTGAAGAGAAAAGATATTTGAAGCGTGGGAATGTAACCCACGACGTCTAGGCAGTAAAGGAGAATTAAAAGAAACATAAAGTGAGGCTGTGGGAGTTCGATCGCACAAACTCATGTTTAACTAAAGATAGTCAAGGAAAACCAAAAAAAGGAATGTGGGGGTTCGAACCCACAATCCCTTGGCCAAGAAAGATAATTTTCAAACGATAGAAATAAAAAGGAAACGTTTATTTTGGGCTCGATCTAGGGTCCCAATGACATGTTGATCAAAATTAAATAAAAAGAAAAATGTGCAGTGTTCTCCAAGGGATTTGAATACCAAGTTCCCTTGCAAAAATTTCGTATAGATACATAAATCATAAGTGAATTAAACATTCAAGAATAAAGTCGCCTACATAGATCAAAATCGAGATCTTCGCATACATAAAAGATGCATAAGTCTTGTACCACATATCCTGAGGAAGATATGAAACACTTAAACGAACTATGAAGTAAGCCTCAAGGCTTATTTGTCTAGACCAATAGGTCTAGCATACGTTTGAAAATAAGTGAACCTAAGATGTATGTAATAAAATGATGTAACCCTAGAAGTGTTATGTAAGAGTGTAAAACACACTAAATGGCCGAGTGTATTGGCACATGATGAAATGAACCAAGAAATGATGAAATGAAAAATAAAATGATCCAACACTTGAAGGTTTAAGTAAGATTGTTATATACACAAAATTGCCAAGTGCATTGGCATATGCTTAAATAAACATTCACGTAAAATGGGGTTAGTAATTATGTAGAGCAAATGTGCTAATACTAATGAATGTGGTGACAACATGATATGAGGCTAATTGAAAAGATGAGATCAATCTCAAATGAGCCTAAGTAAATGTTACCCAAAACGTACTCACCTATGAGAGTGTAAAGTTAATGAAGTGACCAGTCTCTATGAACACTCTAATAAAAGTATTGAGATTAACACACTTAATACTTATGATGAGATAAGAAATCATCTATTGAGCTATCATGTCCTCATACTAGAAGCCAACTTCCATGATGTATTAGTTGAATGTATTGGAACTTTATACTGAGAACCGATGGACTATCTATGACCGTGATGCCTTCTTTCCGGACAGGCGGAGGTTCAAGTAACTCTCATGAGATGCGACAGTCCGTCATGCCGGGTATGGGGCACTTATATATCATACTCTTTGAACCTATACTCCCAATATAGGGATCTGGCGGGGTTCAATTCCCATGTACGCTACCATGTTTTAGGTCACTTTGGCCTGTCATTCAACCTCTTTATGGTGTGGGGTTTCATGACACTGGATTTCATGATGCTTAAATGATGTATGTAGGTTAAGTTAAAATTCCCGATAAATGAATGAGGCCATCCTCAATTGATGCACATAATGAAATGAATGATACCGAAGGTGTTAGGATAGGATAATCAAGAGGTGAGCTAGACTCAAGAAATGACTCTAGGTAATTCTTGATCATTGCACAACATACCTGATGGAAGTCTTAAGACACATCCTAGGTATAGTTGTTGTTCACACTAGCTTATGAATGAAATGAGATGAAGTACATAACATTAATGAAGCAGACTCTGTGTTAACTAATGAAGGCTCCCTAGTTGAGGTCCCATAAATTGAGACCTTATTTTGGGAAGTCTTCATTTCAAGTCCATAATTACAAGGTCTAATGGCATATGAACAAATGATATGAAAAATGTTATGTGTTATATGCAATATGTTATGCGTTATATGCAACATGTTATATGCTTTGTGCAAAATGTTATGTGATGAGTGAAATATGATAAGTAATATGATTCATGTTACTCTAATGACATGACTTTCCTAATCCAAATTGGGAAAGTTCCCTCACTTTTCTAATCAAAATTATGAAAGATCACTAACATTCCTAATCCCAATTCGGCAAGTCCACTGACTTGACTTTCCATAATCATATTGTTAGGAAAGAGCTCTTATTAATCATGCATGTCTTTTGTGTGCGCTTCCATATACCCATACTTACTACAAAAGTGTGCGAATCCCATAAAATTCTACAATTTTAGGTGCAGGCTCAAGTGGACAATAGAGCTTACAGGTTGACGTTGCAGCTATTTGGACGTGGAGCTTTCATTAAGACTTGGTAGGCACTCATACTTTAGAGAATGTCTAAAGTTATTATCTAGATTAAATGTAGGCTATAGCTAGTGGAGCATGTTCCACTAGTGTTTCTTTCCAGTTTTGTTTACACTTTGTAATGGTGCCTTTTTTGCAAAAATACGTTTGATAAAATTGTGAACTCATTCTTTAATTTGATTATAGCTTTATTAGATGGTTGATTTGTGAACGTCTATGATGTTAAGTAGTATGTATACATGTATGTTAAGAAAAAAAAAGTTCAAATTTCCGCAAAAATTTACCTAGATAAAGTAAGAATGACGTATGTAGGCTTGTCAAAGAGGCACAACGCCGGTCTTGTTTGGCGTCTAGATTCAGGTCATGACAGTTTTTCATTGGCCAATATGCACAGGTCACAACCTTTGTCACACAGTCAATGCGCATATAACCCATTTGATGCGTAAAGATCTTAGACTATGTTGCCTGACATTGGTAGACGTCATTTACCACATGAGCAATTCAGATGTGTGAAGACCTTAACGTATGTCGGCGGTCGTTTGCCGATGTGCACATGCTAAGACGAATATCACCTAGTTAATGCACACATGTAACACTTGATGCATTCAAACCATTAATAATGTTGTTAGCTGTTGCGCACACACCATATTTGATGTATGCAGGCCATGGCAGATATCGCCTTACAGTGGAAGACATAAATTGCCAATAATACACAGGCTATGGCTGATGTATGTAGGGCATGATCAATGTCTCCCAGTCGATATCCACACACCCCGTTTTGTACCTGCCTAGGCCGATGTCGAATAATGTCTGCAAGCATTATTTTCCATAAGCACAAAAACTTACGTTGTTGTGTGCCTGCCATGACCAATGTAATCTACCATTGGTCAATTAAGGCAAGCCACAAATGTTATCACTATGTCGATACGCACAAACAACGTTTGATGCATGTGAGCCTTCGAGGATGCCGCCTGATGTTGGTGGACTTATTTTCCATATGCACACGTTTGATTTATGTGGGCCATGGATGTCATATGTCATTCACCGATGTGCATGTCTTATGCTTTAACAACATGAAAATTGCTATGCTAAGTAATGCTTAAACGTACCTAGAATGCAAGGATTAAACCGGGTTCACACGACTTGTTGTGCGTAAAACCAGACCTCAGAACCTATGGACTAGCTAAGACAAAAAACTTGGTGAGTTATTTGAGCTAGGCGAGGTGAGAACCAACCATGTAGGGCACCCGAATTGAAGAGATTCACCTGGATGAGTTTTTACCGGACTTGAAAGGGGTAATATTTTGTTTGGAGGGTCTAGGGGTAAAATGGCCTTTTCTTGGCGAGGGATATTATTGTAATTACACTAAGTATTTAATTAAATAATTTAAACAAGAGGGCAATTCGAATAGGGTTTGCCGAATTAGACCCTTTTTCTCAAGTTAAGCTTCACCTCTGTTCTATCTTTAGTGGAAGCAATGTTAAATTTATTTGTTTAAATTAATTAGGTGATTTAAGTAAGGGACTAATTAATAATTTTACCTAAGACTTTAAAATTTAATATTTTATTAATTTATGACGACTCCTAGTTTGACTAATACAAAAACTAAATCTCCTAATCCTAAGCTACCACTCATTCTCACGTCTCTCTCTACTTCTACCTCACTTGGAAAATTATTATTCAGTAAAAAAGAAAATAAAAGAACGAAAAAATAAATTTCATGAAGAAATTGAACGTTAAAACTCAAAAGCAAAATAAGCTTCAAAATGGAAAGCAAAAACCAAATTCTCGACAGATTGTGCTTGTGATTTCGGTGGTGAGACGTCGTCTTAATGGAAACGGGGGGAGGGGGTTTGTCAACACTTAAGAACAACTTTGAAATGACTTCAGGTATGGATTTTCCTCACTCTTTGTCACTTTCCCAAGAGACCCCTAAGGTTCAGTCTATTCACAATCGAAAACTAAGGTTGTCCCTGTTGCATGCCCTGTCATTAGTTCATTTCAAGGATTCAAGTATTCTTTTGTATGACATCCGGTAAATGATTTTTGGTCTGGTTGTAAATACATATTTGAATGTGTATTCCAAATTATGTAGAAATGAAAGAGGTGTTCCGAAAATGTTAAATTCGTAACTTGTTTGTGCATGTATATGTCGAGAATTAGACACGATTTGAAGCTTGATTTTTACATGTTAAAATGTTATAAATTATGTGTGTACGGATATTTTAAAAACGTGATGTTTATATGAATTCAAAGTTGCTAAATTGAATGATAATGTTGACTTTAAGTAACCTTGAAAATGCACCTAGGATCTCCCTAAAAACAACTCGAAATGTCTTAATCTTTAACACGAAACTGGGTGATAAAATGGACTGCAAAAAGGTGATAAAATTTCGAGCAATTTAGAAATTTGTTTTGGCCAGCCTACTGTAAACAAATATAGTTTTATTTTTTTACAAATGCATGAGGTCAGGGGGGATTGAAACCAATACCTCACCATATACAAGTTAAAAAAAATTAAATAATAAAATCTTTTATGCGGGGATCGAACTTAAAACCTCTTGGCCGAATCAGAAACTAAGTAGAAAATTTAAAAAAAATAGGGTGAGGTTGTGGGGAATAGATCCCACACCCTCCTGGTCTTAATAAAGAAACAAAGTAGAGAAAGAAAAAGAAAGGAATGAGGGTGTGGGGATTCGATCTTGGGTCCCCTAGTCAAAAATATTGAAGACAAAAAAATCAAGAAAAAGAAATAAAGGAATTGTTGGTGTAGGGGATGGATATCGGATTCCCCAGACAAGAATTTTATGTCAACAAAAATTATAAAGAAAACTAACTAACTTTTATAAAAGGGATTTTAAATAGGGTTCCCTTTCCGAAATCCGTATTGACAGATAAGTCCTATGTTAATAAATACTTAAATGAATGTTGCCTTTAAGGATCAAAACTGAGATCTTGTCATACTTACAAGATTCATAAGTCTTGTAATACACAACCTTGTCTAAGTATGAATCACTCAGGCGAATTATGAATGAAGCCTCATGGCTTCTGTGTGTGGACTCATAAGTCCAGCATACGTTTATAAAGTAAGTGAACCTAAGATGTTATGTGATGAATAATGTGACCCCATAAGGGTTAGGTAAGTGTGTTAAACAAACTAAAACGCCATGTGCATTGTCATATGATGAAATGAACATTCACGTCAAAAGGGGTGAGTAATTTTGAAGGTCAAATATGCTAAGTCTAATGAATGTGGTGACAATTTTATAAGAGGCTAATGTGAAATATGAGAGTAATCTCTAATGAGCCTAAGTTAATGTTACCAAAACGTAGTCACCTATGTGAGTGTAAAGTTAATGACGAGACCAGTCTCTATGAACACTCTAATGAAAGTATCGAAGTTTATATATACTTAATACTAATGATGAGATGAGAAATCATCTAACGAGCTATGACGTCCTCATGCTAGAAGCCAACTTCTATGATGTATGAGATGAATGTAATGGACAGTGAACTGATAGGCTTTCTATGAGTGGCGATTCTTTCTTTCGGGAAGGCAGAGTTTCGTGTAATTCTCATGATATGAGAATATCTATCCAGATGAGTATGGGTCTTCTTATATCACCAAGTATTTGAACCTATGATGCCAACATAGGGATTTAGCAGGGTTCAACTCCCTATATACGCTAGCATGTTTTTGTTTCAATTTGGCCACTAAATCCACCTCTTTCAGGTGTGGGGTAGACACTTCATTTCATGATGCTCACATGATCTATGTTGGTTAATGTTAAAATTCCAAGAAAAATAATGAGGCCAGCCTCATGTAATGCACACAATGAAATGAACAATACCAAAGGTGTTTGGGTAGGATAATCAAGAGGTGAACTAGACTTATGTGATGACACCAGGTCACTCTTAATTATTGCACAGTGAACCCAATGAGAAACCTGAACTACATCCTAGATATAGCTAGTGTTTACACTAGCCTATGAATGAAATGAAATGAAGTACATATCAATGAAGGAAACATACTCTATTTTTGCTTAATAAGGCTCCCTAGTTGAGGTCCCATATGTTGAGCCCTCATTTTGGGAAGTCCTAATTTAAGTCCATGGTTCCAGGTCTCATGGCATATGAAGAAATGAAATGAAATATATTATGTGCTATATGCAATATGTTATGTGCTATATGCAATAGGTTATGTGTCGTGTGCAATATGATACATGTGATGATACATGTTACTCTCATGGCATGACTTTCCTAATTCGATTTTTGCAAGTCCAAAGACTTGACTTTGCATAACTCATATCGTTTGGAGAGAGATATACTAAATTATGCATCTATCTGGTGAGTGATTGCATATGACCTTACTAAGTACAAGTGTGTACTAATTCGATACATTTTTCTACTTTTAGGTGAAGATGCAGTTGGACGTTAGAGCTCACGAGTCGACAATGAAGTGATCTGGACATGGAGCTTTCATCCGGATATGGTAGGCCCTCATGCTTTCGAGGATTCTTACTAATTAATTTTAGCGTAGATGTAGGCATGAGCTAGTTGAGTATGTTCCACTAGCGTTTGTTTCATATTGACTTTCAGACATTGTATTGGTGCAATTTTTGCAACTCTATTTTTATGACCATATTTTTAATCTGATTATCTTGATTTAGATGTTTGTTGTGAACGCATATGAGTTTATGTAGATAGTATTATACGAGATCAATTTTTTCCAAGATCAAGTTTAAGTAAACAAAATTTCAATTTTTCCGCTAAAATTAACCTAGACAAAGTAACGACCACGTATGTAGGCTTGTCTGCAACCTTTGAGAGGTCAACGACGCCGGTCTCGTCAGGGGTTTAGACTCCGGGCGTGACAGATGCCCACACGCTATGTCCTATGTGTGGACCACATGAAATTCTTTATTCCATTGCGCCGATTCAGACATAGAGGAGTACACATCCTTTTCTCAATGAATCATAATAACATGATTAACCCAAATATGTAGGTTTTAACGTACAAACACACATTTTTGTTATCATGAATACCTTCTGTATATATATGTATATAAAAATTATAATTATCAAAAAAATTCAATTTTTATTTTTCAGAAAAATCACAAATATAAGTAATTCATTAGAAAAAATAGAATTAATATGATAAAAATATAAAATTAACGACAAAAATTCACAAATAAATAGAGTAACCTTAAATTCAATAATTTCAATATTTTTGGCAAATTTTTTGAGCAAATCTCGAGAATGAGTATAAATTAATAAAAAAATACGATAATTAAGGAAATAAAAGAAATTCACGAAAAATTTTTTAAAAAAATATAGTAACCTTAAGTTCCTTTATTTCAACAATGCGGTCACACAATGTTCGACGTCTCCAACCCAATATATGACGGACACATACGATGCAACGTGACGATGTTTCACATTGACAGATCAATGTGTATGTGCTAAATATAATGTTGGAAGTGCAAGTTCAAAGTCAGGAAATTGATATATGTAATCCACGTCTTCATATGGTTTAATGTTTTGTACAGGCCAAATTTGATGTAGGCAGGCCATGTCCGACAATCCTGAAAGGTTGTCTCTAGGCCATGGGTTATGGAGGCAATCAATGCAAAATATTGGTTGAACAACGTTTGTAAGCCACACACAAAGACGACAAAGTAATGTGCACAATGCTAGCAGTCCACGGTCGACGTCACAATGCTGGTAGTCCACGGTCGACTGATGTCGGTACTCCATGTCCAATTTATCCTTGCCGTTGACGCATACAGTTGGTTAATATGAACATTCCACGTCCCGATGCAAGTAATCATTGGTTGATGCTGAATGGAAGACAATAATTTGCCCAACCGATGCGCATATGACACGTTAGATGCATGCTTGCCTTGAATAAAGGTACGTTTCATTGATTGATGTAGCCTACCGATAGGTACAACACACAAAAAATGTGTGCAGGCCTTTGATGATGATGTTTATCGCTTGATGACGTCGCATGACCGACGCGTGCAGGCCACAAATGATGTCGCGAAGATGATGTGCACATACCACGAATCATGTTCCCCAACCAATGAACACATTCTACATTTAATGCGTGCAGGTCTTAGTCGATGTCATCTGACGTTGGCTGATAGTCGCAGGCTATGACCGATGTCGTTCTACAAATTTGCAGACGACATGGGTAGTGTTTGTACGCCTTAATTTTGTTAGTGCAATTGGCAAACGTCGTTTTCGACGTGTACAAAAACTAAGTATGATGGGTGAAGGACATGACATATGTCCGATAGCCTATGTGCACACACCACATTTGATGTGTGCATGCCTTGCCCGACGTAGCCATACATTGGCAGATACCATTTTCCAATACAAAAACAGGTAAAATCCGATGCATTCAGGCCATGACCAATATCATCTACCTTTGGCCAGTTCGTGCAAGCCACGATCGATGTCTCCCAATTGATGCACACACAAAATGTCTAATGAGTGCATGCCTTGGATGATGTATCATTACATTGGACGATGCAAGTATATCATAACCGATGTCGCCAAGTCGATGTGCCCACACTATAGCTAAAGCATGCAGGTCTTCGACGCTGTCATATTTCGTTCGCCGATCTGTGTAGGCCACGAATGATGTCCGCAAGCCAATGCTCACACGCCACACATGAACCTAGCAAGCCTTCGATGATGTTGATGGCATTGGAAGACATCATTTGCCACTTCTGCAAAAGCTACATCCAGTGCCTGTAGGACATGAACGATGACGCCTAGCTGATGAGCACATACCACGTTTGATGCATGCATGCCTTGAAGGAATTCTCCTAACATTTCTAGGTGTAGTTTTTCATATACTCACAAGCTATGCCCAATTTATGCAAGACATGAATGTTGTCTTCTTTTGTTGGCCAATTCGTGCAGGCACCAATGATGTCACCCAACCAAGTGCACACAAACAACTAATGCTTTAAATTCTTGGTTGATTTCATATTACATAGGCTTATGAGTGTAGTCCATGAATTATGTCGCTCAGACATTGCGCACAGTCCATGCGTGAAGCTCGCATGCCTTGGCTGATGGTGATAACATTGGAACATATCTTTGCCACTAGCACACATGGTACATCCGATGCTTGCAGATAATGATCGGTGACACCCAACAGATGTTCACAAGCCACGTTTGATGCAGGAATGCCTTGTAGATGTTGACTAACATTGGCAGGCATAATTTTTTGATTTACGCACATTTTACGCACGATGCGTAAAGGCCATTACAGATGTATTCTGCCGTTGGCTGATGCACGCAGGATATGATTGCTCTCGCCCAATTGATGTGCAAACACCACATTTAATTCATGCATACCTTGGTAGATATTTCCACATTTAATGCATGCTACAACTGATGCGTGCAGGACATGATCGTTGTCTTCTTCTTTAGGCCAACGCGCAGTAGCCACGATAGATGTCACCCAATTGATTTGCACATGCCATAACTTATGCTCGTAGGCCTTGGCTGATGTCATATGAAATTGGTAGATGCATGTTGCCCATGATTAATATCGCCCACCTGATGCACATACGCCACACCTGAAGCTTGCATGCCTTCATTAATGTTGATGCCATTGGAAGAAGTTCTTTGCCACTTGCTCACATGCTACATTCGATGCTTGCAAACAATGACCGATGATGCCTAGTTAATGTGCACACACCATGTTTGATGCATGCATGCCTTGGCAGATTTCGCTTGACATTGGTTGGTGTAGTTTTCCATAACGCCCACACTACACACAATGCGTTCATATTATGACTAATGTCTTCTTCAATTAGCCGATGCATGCAGTCCATCACTAATGTCACCAAGTTGATGCACACAAACCGTGTTTGATGCATGCATGCCTTTGATGATGTTGCCTAATGTTTGTAGACGTCGTTAAACATATTGCTCATGTCCGATGCAAGTAGGACATGATCGATGATTGCAGACGTTGTTAACGCAAGCATGCCACGAGTAATGTCGCTAAGCTGATTAGCACATGCAATGTCTGATGCATGCAAGCCATGACCGGTCTCTCTTGCCATTGCGCACACCAGGTTTGATGTGTTTACTCCTAGGAAAATGTTGCCTGACTTCATCATATGTTGTTTTACGTATTTTGTAACGACCTGTTTAGTCGTTTTGAGCAGTAGAGTTTATTTCTGGTAATAACTGCCTGGGTCGACGGATCCCACGACGGACCGTCGTAGGCACGACGGACCGTCAAGGGTGTCTCGTTCCAAAACACTTAGATTCTGAAAATTTGGGTACTGAGATCGACTCTTTGAACTTCACGACGGAATGGCAGGACGGACCGTCGTTGGCACGACGGACCGTCACAAATCTTTCCCCAAAATTCACTCTCTGAACTTTATGACGGACCAGCAGGACGGACCGTCACAGTCATGACGGACCGTCACAGGCTGCGTAACCCTGACTGGGTCGGATTTATGTTAAAAGTTTTTAAGGGGCGTTTTGGACTATTCATGCTTATAATTATAAAGTTAGTGAGTTAATGTTTATAATTCAATTACTTGGGGGTTCAAGGAGATAACCTTGAAATAAATAGTGGGTTATTTTTATCATCTTTTATACTTAATTATATGACAATTAGGGTAAAAGAAAAAGGGTTTGAATAAGAAAAATAGAAAGAACAGAGAGAGAAAGGGAGAACGAACGAGCGAGAGAAGAGAGAACGAAGAGGAAAGCAAAGACTTTGAGGAGTGGCTTGCGTGATCACGAATTCTTCGGTGGAGGTAGGTTATGGTTTATGCTATTTCATAGTAAACTCTTAATAGCGAATGATATGTATTGGGTAGTATTGTAAAGTCTTCTCTATGCCTAATTGTGTGCTTGCATGATGTGATTATATAATTGTGATGAATTAGCATGATTAGGCTGTTGAATCTTAAACCTTAAAACCTCTCTATTAATGATGATGTCTTGACATAAAGGAAGGTTGATGTACTGGAAAATAATGAGATTAGGGGATCGGGTGTCATGAACCGACACGTAGTATTAGGGGATCGGAGTGTCACGTTCCGACACCAGGATAGTAGGGGATCGGGTGTCACGTTCCGACACCAGGATAGTAGAGGATCGGAGTGTCACGTTCTGACACCAGGATAATAGAGGATCGGAGTGTCACGTTCCGACACCAGGATAATAACGAGAATGAATATTGAGGGGATCGGACTGTCACGTTCCGACACCAGGATAATAAAGAGAATGAATCTTAAATTATGTTATTATACTCAAATTTAAAGAACTATTTTCCAAATGAGTATGGTGGGCAGGCTTGAGTCCTCATAGATGTGCTGGGTGTTGTGGCCAATGGTTACGGTATTTGTTGTTATCACCTGTTGAGTATGTAGTTGATTTTATGTTATTATTTGATATATATTGCTTTCTATTTTTAGTTGGCCGATGATACCTACTCAGTACGCGTTCCTTGTACTGACCCCTACTTGTAAAATGTTTTCTTCGTTATTGTGGGGTGCAGCAAACGTGCAATCGACTTCGACTCGTCCGCAACTCTAGCCAGTCTTCATCACACCAGATTTCAGGGTGAGCTATTATTTCTAGCTTGGACTGGATCTTCTTCTTCACGTCTTAATGCCTTGTAGTTCGGGAATGGACTAGCTGTTTATTTATTTTAGCTTCTTAGATACTCTTAGATTTAGTAATTTGAGGATAGATGTTCTTATGGTGATGACTTCCAGATTTTGGGAATAATAATTATTAAATTTTAGAAGATATTTATTGGTTATATTAATGAGTTTAAAGTCTTCCGCATTATATTCTATTTATTATGGTTGAAATGTTGGGGTTTAGATTGGTTGGTTCGCTCAGATAGAAGGATAAGTGTGGGTGCCACTAGCGGCTCGTTTTGGGTCGTGACAAACTTGGTATCAGAGCATTAGGTTCGTTGGTCTCATTACACAAGAACGAGTCTAGTAGATTCATAAGGAACGGTAGGGGGATGGCTTTACTTTTGTTTGAGAGGCTATAGGACTTTTGGAAAATTCCATTCTTTCTTTGTTTCGTGCTATTACTTGGATCCAATTGGTATCTAGGTGATACAAATTGGTATCTGACCATCTTCACTCTATTTCGCAGATGGTTAGAACTAGAGCAACAACTGCGCCAACACCAACACCGGCAAGACAGGATGCGTCTGAGCCAACCACTGGGGCTGTAACTCGAAGAGGAACAGTGGCAAGAGGCCGTGGTAGAGGTCGCGGGAGGACGTCCTCTAGAGGTAGAGGACAAAAAACTTGTCCAACTAGTACTAGGGCAGTGACTCCTCCACCGACTGATGAGGTAGTAAGAGAGGGTAAGGAAGGGGAAAATGAGCAGGTTCAAAATGAGGAATTATCACCCCAGCCTACCCCAGAGATGATTAATCAGGTTTTTGCTTATCTTAGCAGGTTATCGGATAAAGGATAGACACCTCCAGTGTTTTCTGCACCAGCACCTCAGGTTCCGGGAGTACAACATGCAGCTGCTGTGGCTCCCCGCATGGATGCCTAATTGAAAATAGGCACGTTCCCTCGATTGACTACAGGACCTATAATGACGAGTGATCAACATGAGCTTTTCACTAAATTTCTGAAGTTGAAACCTCCAGTCTTCAAGGGTGCTGAATCTGAGGATGCCTATGATTTTCTGGTATATTGTCATGAGTTGCTACATAAGATGGGCATAGTAGAACGATTTGGTGTTGAGTTTGTGACCTATAAGTTTCAAGGGAACGCCAAAATGTGGCGGCGGTCATATGTTGAGTGTCAACCAGCACATGCACCACCTATGACTTGGCAGTCATTCTCTAGCTTATTTATGAAGAAGTATATACCCCGGACTTTGAGGGATAGGAGGAGAGATGAGTTCCTAAGCCTAGAGCAAGGAAGGATGTAGGTTACTGCTTATGAGGCTAAGTTTCGTGAGCTATGCAGGTATGCCACCTAACTTTGCTTCAGTCCACAGGAGCGGATTCACCGTTTCGTGAAAGGGCTGAGGTCAGATTTGCAGATTTAAGCCATACAGGTAGCTACTGCAGGAAAATCCTTTCAGGAGGTGGTAGATTTTGTGATAGAACTGGAGGGGGTGAAGCCAGACGACTTCACCATGGCATCGACATCTAAGAAGTTTCATAAGGGAGGTGAGTTTAATGGTTCTTACTCCAGAGGGTAGGGTTCAGGAGGTTACCCAGCCTGACCTATTCAGTCTTCACTGCAGGCTGTAGCTGGGGGTCCATTGCAGACCAGCCAACATTCCTCTGAGTTTGGAGGTCCAAGACTTCGTCATTCTCACAGAGACCTATGCTTAAATCCAGAGAGTGTTATGGATGTGGGGAGACTGGACACATTAGGAGGTATTGTCCAAAACAGAGTTACAGACCCCCAATAGTCAGAGGTAGAGGTGGTCATGGAAGAGGCCGTCATTCTGGAGGACGTGGGGGCCGAGGTAATGGTGGTCACCAAAACGGCCGGGGTGACGCGCAAACTGGAGCTACTACAGCACAACATGGTAGGGGCAACGGGCAGACAGGTGATAGGGCTCATTGTTATGCTTTCCCTGGGAGGTCTGAAGCGGAGACATCTGATGTTGTTATCACAGGTAATCTTTTGGTTTGTGATTGCATGGCTTCTGTATTATTTGATCCTGGCTCCACATTTTCATATGTATCTTCCTCATTTGCTACTGGTCTTAATTACATTGTGAATTGCTTGACATGCCTATTCGTGTTTCTACTCCGGTGGGTGAGTCTGTGATAGTTGAAAAGGTGTATAGGTCTTGTCTTGTAACTTCTGTGGGGAGCAATACTCATGTAGACTTGGTTATCTTAGAAATGGTTGATTTCGATGTAATTCTGGGTATGACTTGGCTTTCTCCAAATTTTGCAATCTTAGATTGTAATGCTAAAACTGTAACGTTGGCCAAGCCTGGGACAGATCCGTTAGTGTGGGAGGGTGACTACACTTCCACTCCAGTTCGTATCATCTCCTTTCTTCGTGCTAAGAGAATGGTTAATAAAGGGTGTTTAGCTTTCTTGGCACACCTCAGGGATGATACTACCCATGTACCTTCAATTGAGTCGGTTTCGATAGTCCGTGAGTTTCTGGATGTGTTTCCTGCAGACCTTCCTGGTATGCCACCGGATAGGGATATCGACTTTTGCATTGATCTGGAGCCGGGTACTCGCCCCATTTCCATACCCACTTATAGAATGGCTCCCGCTGAGTTAAGGGAGTTAAAGGCCCAACTTCAAGAGTTGTTAGGTAAAGGCTTCATTAGACCGAGCGCTTCCCCTTGGGGTGCTCCAGTTTTATTCGTGAAGAAGAAGGATGGGAGTTTTCGGATGTGCATAGACTACAGGCAACTAAATTAAGTAACTGTTAAGAACAAGTATCCTCTTCCTCGCATTTATGATTTGTTCGATCAGTTACAAGGTGCTTGTACCTTCTCAAAAATCGATTTGAGGTCTGGTTATCATCAATTGAAAATACGGGCAACGGATGTGCCAAAGACTGCTTTTCGGACCAGGTATGGGCATTGTGAATTCTTGGTAATGTCTTTTGGACTAACGAATGCCTCTGCTGCGTTCATGAGCCTGATGAATGGGATTTTTAAGCCATATCTGGATCTCTTTGTCATTGTGTTTATTGACGATATACTAGTATACTCAAAGAGCAGGAAAGAAAATGAGGAGCACTTGAGAATTGTGTTGGAAGTATTGAGGGAGAAAAGGCTTTATGCCAAATTCTCCAAGTGTGAGTTTTGGCTAGATTCAGTGTCCTTCTTGGGGCACATAGTTTCTAGGGATAGAGTGATGGTGGATCCTTCTAAGATTGAAGCAGTGAAGATTTGGGTAAGACCTACTAATGTTACAGAAGTAAGGAGCTTTGTTGGTTTAGCTAGCTACTACCGTCTATTTATCAAGGGATTTTCTTTGGTTGCTTCCCAATTGACAAACTTGACTAAGCAGAATGTTCCATTTGCATGGTCGGATAAATGTGAAGAAAGCTTCCAGAATCTCAAGACCTTGTTGACTACTGCTCCAATTCTTACCTTGCAAGTGGAAGGCAAGAATTTCATTGTTTATTGTGATGCATCCTATTCTGTGTTGGGTGGAGTGCTAATGCAAGAGAAGAATGTAATTGCTTATGGTTCGAGGCAATTAAAGGTGCATGAACATAATTATCCGACCCACGATTTGGAGTTGGCTGCTCTAGTGTTTGCATTAAAGCAATGGAGACATTATCTATATAGGGTTAAGTGTGAAGTCTATACGGATTATCGTAGTTTACAGTATGTCTTTACTCAGAAAGACTTAAATTTAAGACAGAGGAGATGGATGGAACTACTGAAGGACTATGATATCACTATCTTGTATCACCCGGGAAAAGCTAATGTTGTGGCAGATGCCTTAAGTAGAAAGGCAGGGAGCATGGGGAGTCTAGCTCACTTGCAGGTTTCTAGACGCCCATTATCTAGAGAGGTTCAGACTCTAGCTAATGACTTTATGAGGCTGGAAGTACAAGAGAAGGGAGGATTTTTGGCCTGTGTGGAGGCAAGATCTTCCTTTCTTGACACGATTAAGGGAAAGCAGTTTACTGATGAGAAACTGATTCGGATCCGAGATAAGGTGTTGTGAGGAGAGGCTAAAGAAGCAAAAATCGATGAGGAAGGGGTTTTGAGGATTAATGGAAGGGTATGTGTGCCTCGTGTTGATGATTTGATCCACACTATTCTTACAGAGGCTCACAGTTCAGGATATTCTATACATCCTGGTGCAACCAAGATGTATCGTGACCTAAAGCAACATTTTTGGTGGAGTAGGATGAAGCGTGACATTGTTGATTTTGTCGCCCAATGCTCGAATTGTCAGCAGGTAAAGTATGTACACCAGAGGCCCGGAGGAACACTTCAGAGAATGCCCTTTCCTGAATGGAAGTGGGAGAGAATTGCAATGGACTTCGTGGTTGGTCTTCCAAAGACATTGGGTAAGTTTGATTCTATTTGGGTAATTGTGGACAGATTAACTAAGTCTGCTCACTTCATTCCGGTCAAGGTGACTTTCAATGCAGAGAAGTTAGCCAAACTCTATATCTCAGAAATTGTTCGATTGTATGGAGTTCCACTTTCCATCACATCAGATAGAGGTACGTAGTTTACTTCTAAGGTTTGGAGAACATTGCATGCTGAATTAGGTACTAGGTTGGACCTTAGTACTACATTTCACCCTCAGACGGATGGTCAGTCTGAGCGAACGATTCAGGTGTTGGAAGGTATGCTTCGTGCATGTATGATAGAATTTGGTGGTCATTGGGATAACTTATTACCCTTTGCAGAGTTCTCATACAATAATAGCTATCACTCAAGTATTGATATGGCCCCATTTAAAGCATTGTATGGGAGGAGATGTAGGTCTCCCATTGGTTGGTTTGATGCATTCGAGGTTAGGCCTTGGGGTACTGATCTTGTGAGGGAATCATTAGAGAAAGTGAAATTCATTCAACAAAAGCTTTTAGCGGCGTAAAGTAGGCAAAAGGAATATGCAGATCGAAAGGTTAGAGACTTGGAGTTCATGGAGGGTGAACAAGTCTTGCTGAAGGTTTCACCCATGAAAGGGGTGATGCGGTTTGGTAAAAGAGGTATGCTAAGGCCAAGGTATATTGGACCATTTGAAGTACTTAAGCGAGTAGGGGAGGTGTCTTATGAATTAGCCTTGCCTCCAGGACTCTCAGGAGTGCACCCGGTATTTCATGTGTCTATGCTGAAAAGATACCATGGGGATGGAAACTACATTGTTCGTTGGGATTCAGTTCTTCATGATGAGAATTTGTTTTGAGGAGGAGCCTGTTTCCATTCTAGATAGAGAAATCCGCAAGTTGAGATCACGGGAGATTGCATCCATCAAAGTTCAATGGAAGAATCGACCAGTTAAAGAGTCCACTTGGGAGAAGGAGGATGATATGCAAGAAAGATACCCACATCTGTTTACAGATTCAGGTACTCCTTTTCGCCCTTGTTTTTCTTCTTGTGATCGTTCGAGGATGACCGATGGGTAAATTGGTATTTATTGTAACGACCTATTTAGTCGTTTTGAGAAGTAGAGTTTATTTCTGGTAATAACTGTCTGGGTCGACGGATCCCACGACGGACCATCATGGGCATGACGGACCGTCGAGCGGGTCTCGTTCAAAACACTTAGATTCTGAAAATTTGGGTACTGAGATCGACTCTCTGAACTTCACGATGGAATGGCAGGACGGACCGTCGTTGGCATGACGGACCGTCACAAATCTTTCCACAGAATTAACTCACTAAACTTTATGACGGACCTGCAGGACGGACCATCACAGTCATGACGGACCGTCACAGGCTGCGTAACCCTGACTGGGTCAGATTTCTGTTAAAAGTTTTTAAGGGGCGTTTTAGACTATTCATGCTTATAATTATAAAGTTAGTGGGTTAATGTTAATAATTCAATTACTTGGGGGTTAAAGGAGATAACCTTGAAATAAATAGTGGGTTATTTTTATCATATTTTATACATAGTTATATGACAATTAGGGTAAAAGAAAAAGGGTTTGAATAAGAAAAATAGAAAGAACAGAGAGAGAAAGGGAGAACGAACAAGCGAGAGAAGAGAGAACGAAGAGGAAAGCAAAGACTTTTAGGAGTAGCTTGCGTGATCATGAATTCTTCGGTGGAGGTAGGTTATGGTTTATTCTATTTCATAGTAAACTTTTAATAGCGAATGATATGTATTGGGTAGTATTGTAAAGTCTTCTATATGCTTAATTGTGTGCTTGCATGATGTGATTATATAATTGTGATGAATTAGCATGATGAGGCTGTTGAATCTTAAACCTTAAAACCTCTCTATTAATGATGATGTCTTGACATAAAAGAAGGTTGATGAACTGGAAAATAATGAGATTAGGGGATCGGGTGTCACGACCCGACACGTAGTATTAGGGGATCGGAGTGTCACGTTCCGACACCAGGATAGTAGGGGATCGGGTGTCACGTTCCGACACCAGGATAGTAGAGGATCAGAGTGTCACGTTTCGACACCAGGATAGTAAAGGATCAGAGTGTCACGTTCCGACACCAGGATAATAACGAGAATGAATATTGAGGGGATCGGAGTGTCACGTTCCGACACCAGGATAATAAAGAGAATGAATCTTGAATTATGTTATTATACTCAAATTTAAAGAACTATTTTCCAAATGAGTATGGTGGGGAGGCTTGAGTCCTCATAGATGTGCTGGGTGTTGTGGCCAATGGTTACGGTATTTGTTGTTATTACCTGTTGAGTATCTAGTTGATTTTATGTTATTATTTGATATATATTGCTTTCTATTTTTAGTTGGCCGATGATACCTACTCAGTACGCGTTCCTTGTACTGACCCCTACTTGTAAATTGTTTTCTTCGTTATTGTGGGGTGCAGCAAACGTGCCATTGACTTCGACTCGTCCGCAACTCTAGCAAGTCTTCATCACACCAGATTTCAGGGTGAGCTATTACTTCTAGCTTGGACTGGATCTTCTTCTTCACGTCTTGATGCCTTGAATTTCGGGCATGGACTAACTGTTTATTTATTTTAGCTTCTTAGATACTTTTAGATTTAGTAATTTGAGGTTAGATGTTCTTGTGGTGATGACTTTTAGATTTTGGGAAGAAGAAGTATTAAATTTTAGAAGTTATTTATTGGTTATATTAATGAGTTTAAAGTCTTCTGCATTATATTCTGTTTATTATGGTTGAAATGTTGGGGTTTAGATTGGTTGGTTCGCTCACATAGTAGGATAAGTGTGGGTGCAACTCGCGGCTCGTTTTGGGTCGTGACATATTTGCACATGTTTTTCTACGTTGTGCAGGCCATGACAGATGTTTCTTCCATTGGCTGATGCGCGCAAGCGACGACTTATGTCGCTATGTCGATGCACATTCACCACGTTTGATGCGTGCGGGCCTTCGATGATATCTCCTGATGTTGGTGGGTGTCATTTTCAATATGCGCATATCTGATGCCCACATGCTATATCTATGCGTGGCTCACATGGATCTCTTGATTCCGTTGTACCGATTCTCACTTAGAAGAAGTAGGCATCACTTTCCTGATGAATTATAATGAACATGTACAACCCACATGCTATCATATATATATATATATATATATATATATATATATATATATATACATATAGTTTTCAACAATTGTTTTTGAATTTTTTTTTTTGACAAATAACGAATATGAGTAATAAATTAATAAAAGTAGAACTAATATGATTAGAATATTAAATTAATGTCAAAAATTCACAAATAATTAGAGTAAACTTACATTCAACAATTTTTTGTAATTTTTATTTTTTTGAGAAAATACTTAGAATGAGTAATAAATTTATAAAAAATAGACAAAAATATGATGAAAATTTAAAATTAATGCCCAAATTATCACAAAAAGTATATAGTTACCTTAAATTCAACAATTTCAACATTTTTTTTAATTTTTGTTTTTTCTTCAAATCCTTAAAATCAGTAATTAATTAATAAAATACAAAAAATATTATAAATACATAAAATATATGTCATAAATACACATATAATTATAGTAACCTTAAATTTAACAATTATAACAATTTCAACTATTTTTTTCAATAATTATTTTTCTCTTAGCAATTTCCAAAAAAAGCATAATCAATTAATCAATCATAGGAATGTTATGGAAAAAATATTAAATAAAGGAAAGTATTGGAAAATAAATATAGTATACTAAATTCCTTTATTTCAAGAATGCGATCACGCAACATTCGATATCCCCAAACCAATGTATGCAGACCATGAAAGATGCAGCCAGATGAAATTTGATGTCGGAAGAACGATATGTGTAAGTTAAATACGATGAAGGAAGTGCACGTTTGGTGTGGCAAGTCGATGTGTGCATGCCACGTCTGATGTTGGTTTAACATTGTATACAGACCAAAGTCAATGCAGGCAGGCTATGTTTGATGCCGCTGACAGTTGTATGTAGGCCAAGGGCGATGGGAACAGGACACACCAAACATTGGCTGAAGAATTCTTGTAGGACACGCCTAAATAAGTAATGTGCGCAATGTGGCAGCCTACGGCCGATGTCGGTAGAGCAAGGTGCATTGTCCATGAGTGATGCAGGTACTATGAGCAATGTCTGCTATCCGATGACGCGTGCAGTTGGCCAACGTGAACATTCCACGTCAGATGCATTTAAAAGATTGTTGATGTTGTATGAAAGATGCCAATTTTTCTCAGCTGAAGTGCACATGTCACGTTAGATACATGAAAGCCTTCACTGATGGTACCTATCCTTGAATGACATAGCTTGCCGATGTGCGCAAGCCTTTGAAAATGCTATCTATCGTTGGACAAGGTTTCCTAAATGATCCATGCCTCTAACGAACGATGTTGCCAAGCCGCTGTGCACATGCCACGAATGATGTCACCCAACCGATGTGCAAACTCAATGATTGATGCATGCAGGACTTAGACCATGTTATCAGACATTGTCGATGCTCGCAAGCCATGAGCTATGTCTCCCTACAACCACGCACAAGCCATGGGTGATGCTTGCTTACATTGGTTGTTGTTGATACCATTGGTAGACATCGTTCACCACTTGTACCCAACCTATGTCTGATGCGTGAAGGCCAAGCATGATATCGCCTAGACGATGCGAACAAACAACATTTGATGCTCATGCAACATGTTAGTCATGAAGGCCATGACTAATGTATGTAGGCCAGATCCTATATTTGATTAACATTGTGTGCAGGACAAAGTCGAAGTAAGCAGGCCATCCCGATGTCGCAAATAGTTGTTGACAGGCCAAGGGAGATGGGGTCTAGCAAAGCAAAACATTGGTTGAGCGATATTTGTTGGCCACACACAGAGACGATTAAGTAATGTGCCCAATACGAGCGTTGTGGGCTAAGAAATGTGTATAGGTCATGACTGATGTTGCTACTCCATGGCCAATGTCTCCTAGACAATGATGCATGCAGTTGGGCAACATGCACAGTCCACATAAGATGTAAGTAAAAATTGTTTGATGATGAATAGAACAAGACAATTTCCCCAACAAACGTATAGATGATGCCTTAGATATATGCATGCCTTGACTAATGGTTCTTGTTGTTGAGTAAATTAGTTTACCGATGCACGTAGGAAATGATGATTGTGTGCAGGCCTTTGAGAATGATGTTTGATATTCGCAGACGTTTCTTGATCGATATGTGTAGGACACAACCGATGTTTCCAAGTCGATGTGCACATTTGACAAATAATGTCGCCCATCCAACGCAGTCACTCCACCTTGGATGAGTGCAGGCCTTTGCCGAAGTCATCTAACATTGGCGGATGCTCACAGGTCATGACCGATGTCGCCCTAACGATGCACACACACCATGGGTGATTCTTGCAGGCATTGGTTGGTTGTTCCTAATGCCATTTTCAAAAGTCGTTTACCACCTGCACACAAGTTATGTCTCATGCATAAGGCAATGACTAATTTTTCCTAGCCATTGCGAACACACCACATTTGATGTGTGCATGCTTTGGCCATTGCCTCCTGACATTGGCAGACATCTATAGCCAATACAAGCACGTACATAATCTGCTACGTGCAAGTCTTGACAGATGTCGTTTGTTATTGGCCATTGCACGCACCCTACAATCGATGTCTCCCAAACAATTCAGACACATAATGTATGATGTTTTCATGCTTTGGGTGATGTGGCTTTACATTATTCGATGCTCACACGCCACAACTAATGCTTGCAGGCCTTGGGCGATGACATAGGGTGGTTGCCGATGCGTGTAGGCCATGAATAATGTCGCCCAGCCAATGCTCACACACAAAAAGCTTGCAGGACTTGGATAATTCTGATGTCATTGGAAGATGTCATTTTCCACTTACGCACATGCTACATCTAACGTTTGCAGCCTATGACTGGTGACGCTTAGATAATGTGCGCACACCACATTCTATACATACTTTGGGAGATGTTGATTAACATTGGAAGGTGTTGTTTTCCATACACACACATACTATGCCCGATGCCTGCATGCCATGAACCTTGTCTTCTTCTGTTGGACGATGTGTACAGTCCATGAATAATGTCACCTAGACGATGTACACATGCAACAACTGATGCTTCCAGGCCTTGGCAGATCTTATATGACATGTCTGATGCGTGTAATGAACAAATAATGTATCCAAGATGATGTGCCCACGCCATTGCAGGACTTGGCTGATGTTGATGCCATTGGAAGATGTCATTTTCCACTTGTACACATGCTAAGTCAGATGCTTGCTGGAAAAAAAATGATGATACCTAGTTTATGTGAATACACGATATTTGATGCGTGCATGTGTTGTAGATGTCGCATGAAATTTATAGGCATCATTTTCCATATACGCACATAAAATGCCTGATGCGTGAAGTCCAAGACCGATGTCATCTACTTTTGCTGATGCGAGCAACCCATAATTGATATCTCCCAATCGATGCACACACACCATATTACATGTATGCATGCCTTAGTAGATGTCGTCTGACATTGGTAGGTGTTGTTTTCCTTACATGCACATGCTACGCCCGATGCGTGGAAGATATGAAATGTCTTATCTTCTATTGGATGATGAGCATAAGCAAGGACTGATGTCGCTCTGCCAATGTGCAGACGCCACAACTAATGCTACCATGCTTTGGTCGACATCATAAGACGTTGGATGACACGTGTATGCCATGAATGATGTCACCCAGCCTATGCGTACACGCTATACATGAAGCCCGCATGACTTGGTTGATCTTTATGCCATTGAAAAACATCGTTTGCTACTTGAACAGATGTGATGTACGATGCTTGAAGATAATAACCAATGACGCCTAGCTGATATGCACATACCATGTTTGATGCATGCATGCCTTGGGAGAATTTGCCATATATATGCAGGCGTCATTTTCTATTTAAACACATATTATTCCTGATGAGTGAAGGCCATGACCGATGTCTTATGCTATTGGTAGATGTACGCAAGCCATGAATGATGTCACTTAGTCAATGCGGACACACCTATTTGATGCGTGCATGCCTTGGACGATGTGGCTAAATGTTGGTAAATGACGTTATCCCTATCCACACATCTGATGCAAGTAGTCCATGACCGATAATGGTTGACTTTGTCAAAACGTACATGCTAATATTTATGTCACCAAGTTGATTAGCACATGCAACATATGATTCCTGCAGGCCATGACCGATATAGCCTGTCGTTTTTCACACACCATGTTTGATGTGTGTAGGCCTTGAAAAATGTCATCTGTTATCTGCAGATGTTGTTCTCCATATTCTCACATGTTACGTTGATGCGTGCAAGGCATGAACAATGTCGTTTGCAAGTGGTAGATATGCGCAAGCCACAACCTTTGTCACCTAGTTAATGCACACATAGCCTGTTTGATGCGTAAATCCCTTGGAGTATGACCATATACACTGTTAGACATTGTTTACCATATGCCCATTTTCTATGTGTGTGAGCCATGACAGATGTCGGTCGTCGTTGGCTGATGTGCACATGCCACGACTAATGTCGCAAAGCTAGTGCTTACATGAAACATGTGATGCGTGCAAACCATAACCAATGTCTCCTGTCATTGTGAACACACAACTTTTGATGCTTGTAGGCCTTGTCCATTGTCGCCTGACACTGGAAGATGTCACTTTTCAGAAGTGCACATGCCACATCCGATGCGTGTAGGCCATGACCAATGTCACCCAGCCAATGGGCACACACAATGTTTGATACGTGCATGTCTTGGCCGATGTCGCCCGATATCTGGAAATGTCATTTATCATATGCGCACATTTTACGCCATTGCATGCCGGCCATGACCAATGTTGTCTGTCCTTGCCCGATGCACGCAAGCCATGATTGACGGTACTTTGTTTATGCACACACAACACATTTAATACGTGCGGGCCTTCGAGGATGTCGACTAATGTTGGTGGACTTCATTTTCCATATGCGCATGTCCAATGCGTGCGGGCCATGAATGATGTCGTCCTTCGTTTGCCAATGTGGATGTTTGATCCCCACATGTTACATCATATGTGTGGCCCACATGGAGCTCTTGATTTCTTTGCACGAATTCTTAATTAGAGGACTAGGCATCATTTTTTCTATGATTTATAATGAATATGTAAAACACAAATATGTACGTTCTAATGTACAAACACACATTTGCTTTTTTATCATAAATAACTTTTATATATATAAAAATATTGTTTTCTATTTTTTTTTAAAAAATTTGTTTCAAATCAAGAATATGAGTAATTAATTAATAAAAATAGAACTAATATGATAAAATATATAACTAATGCAAAAAATTCAAAAATAAATAGAGTAACCTTAAATACAACAATTTCAATAAGTTTTTTAAATTTTTAATTTTTTAGCAAATATCGAGAATGAGTTATTAATTTATAAAAAGAAAAAAAATGATAAAAATATAAAATTAACGCCAAAATTTCACAAATAATACGTTAAATTCACCAATTTCTAATTTTTTTTTTTGAATTTTTCTTATTTTGTCTATTCCTGAAAAATCAGTACTTAATTAATTAAAAATAGGAATAATATGATAAAAATATAAAATTATGTTAAAAATTAACATATAATTATAGTAACCTTAGATTAACAATTTCAACAGTTATTCAAATAATTATTTTTCTCAAAACAAATTTCCAAAAATAGTGTAATAAATTATTAAAAATAGAAATATTATGAAAAATATATGAAATTAACGCCAAATATTCACAAATAAATATAGTAACCCTAATTTCCTTTATTTCAACAATGTAGTCACAAAACGTCTAACATCAAAAAAATAATGTATGCAAGCCACAAACGATGTGGTTAGACAACATTTAATATTTGCAAGTCTATGTGTGTATGTTAAATACTATGCGGGGGCCCACATTTGGCATCACCAAATTGATGTTTGTCTATCATGTCTGATGTTGGTTTAACGTGTAGTGTTGGTCAAGGTCGATGCAGGCAGGCCATGTGCGAAGTCGCTGACAGTTTTCTGGAGGCCAAGGCAATGGGGGCAGGCCGCGGCAAACCTTTTCTGAATCATGTTTGTAGACAATGCCCAAAGACGACTAAGTAATGTGCACAAAGAAGGAAGTCCACAGTCGACATTAGTTGAGCAAGGTGCATAGGCCACGACTGATGAGGGTACTCCACGGCCACTGTCTCATGGATAATGATGCGTAGCGGTGGCCGAATTTCACATTCCATGTCATATGCATGTAGAAATCAATTTATGCTTAATAGAAGACGACAATTTTCACGCAGGTGATGCACACATTCCACATTAGATGCATGTGTGCATTGATTAATAGTACCTGCCGTTGAGTGATGTATCATTGCAATGCATTCTTTACAAACCATATGCGTGCAGGCCTTTGATTATTTTGTATGTCGTTTGCCGACGTTGTGTGACTGATGCGTTCAGGCCACGACCGATGCCGCCAACTCCATGTGCTCATGTCGCCAACTCCATGTGCTCATGCCACGAACAATGTCACTTATCCGATGCTCCAAATCCATGTTTGATGTGTGCTTGCATTTTCCGATGTCATTTGGCGTTGGTCGACGATCGCACGCCATCACAGATGTCTCCCTACCAATGCACACACATCATGCGTGATGCTTCCATGCCTTTGTTGTTAGTGATGCCATAGGCAGATGTCGTTCTCCATATGAGCACAAGCTATGTCTGATGTATGTAGGGCATGACCTATGTCACCTATCAAATACTCACACACCACATTTGATGAATGCATGTCTTGGCTGATTCTACCATTCATTGGCAAATGTCGTTTGCCAATACAAGAAGAAGCAATATACAATGCATGCAGACCATGATCGATGTCGTTTGCCTTTGGAATATGCGTACACGAAATAATAGATCTCAATGTACACACACATGAATATGTGTACATGAAATGTTAATTAAAAAGAGCATGTTTTATACGAATGTCCATTTTTCATGATTTTATGCATACGCCATACTTAATACAAGTGTTTGTACTAATTACATACATTTTATTTATCTTTAAAGGTGTAGGTGGCGTTATAAAGGAGTCTCAAGTTGAAGCTTGGATTATGTTCATTCAAGAATAGAGTTTGGTATGTCTTCACTTTATCCAAGGAACTCTTGATGTTTACTTTTTCCTATTGAAGTATTGTAATAAATTAAGCTATTTTTTATATTCGTATGTCTAATATGGTGACTTTGAGACTTATTATTTCATTATGTTTTTGTTTAAAAGATATATTTTAAATTAATATTATTTAGTATGGAAAATTTTAATGCTGCACTACTTTTCATACATGTATGCAATAGATGGAACGAAAGGGATTTTCATAGACCCTGAGAGGTCGACGGCGCTGTGTCGCAATCAGAGATTGAACCCTAACGTCTAGGGTGTGGTTTTGGGTCGTGACAATTAGATGCTAAATGACACATATTATCAAATCTCTACAGACACGACATATGAGTATCAAGAAAAGAGAAGTTTCGTAGTCATCACATAGTCTCTCGTCCATAATTGTGGCGCACATCACAACCATGAAGAATATACTACATTATGTGGTTTAGTGAGACATTGATCCCAAGGACACTTAACCTCATGATCTGATATCAAGATTGTCACACCTGGTTTTCAACACCCCAGATACGACCGACTTAACATATCATCAGTTAAAAATGCAGAAATTTAAAAACGTTTACATAATTTGTGAAGTATACTTAGAATTTATACATAAAATTGATAAAGACATACGATATTCTAAAAATTGTCTCACATATATAAAACCATCTAAGAGTTGAAATCTGGACTTAGACAATGTATAATCAATATTCCAAATAGGAATTAATACAAAAGAATCCAAATAACATAATGCACATAGCGTATCTTGAAACTACTAAACATCTATGTAAGCTAGAATATGAAAGATAGAATCCCCGAACACCATGACTTGGAGAAAGAGTTCCAAGATTCATAAAATTGACCTCCTTTAAAGGTTGGAACCTGCACTTGTAGTAATATAGCGTAATGGGATAGTAGGCCATATGTATTAAGTATGAGTATATGCACATAACATATAAGGACATGAATGAAATGGGGATCATTTATCATTTCTTGGAAAACATCCTAAATCATGTGAATGTCTTTAACGCACATACCATAGAACATAAACAAGTTAAGGACTACATCAACATAAAGAGATATCCTAATCAAAGACATATTATCATAGTCATGTTAGCATTTCATAATCCATAGATCATATAGACAAAACATACAAAATACTTAACCAATGATCTTATCCCCAACCTACAAGTGCAATGGTCATGTGAAGACCCATAACCCGACACAACTAAGAAGATTAGATAAGATACCATGAGTAAAGGTTTGCTTCATATAACTTGTAACATAAGTAGTTATCACTTCATTGAACAATATAACCCAATAATATATTCACTATAAGAACCAACATCATATAAGAGTAACATCATGTATCATAAACATCGTACCTTTAAGTTTATCATATTACATAAGAACAATCTCCTAGGACTTCCCTTAGAGTCAACTTGTCCATTTTCTAGGTAGAGTCACATACCCCTACCTCTACTAAGTAGGCTCCTCAAGTAACCCTAGCAATGTTCGTTTACTTTTCATTAATCTTACATGAGGGAACATTAAACTTAACCAACATATACCATTTGAGCTAAACATTAAATACGGTTCCGTAAAACCCTTTATCGAAAAAAGGTGGTCTACCGGCCAAAGTAGATCCAAACATGACATAGCTTACAAGATGGGTCCACTAGCTCGTATGCTATGGTGGAAACATAGTTTGAGAACTAGTAGATGTATAAGAGACCCATCGTTCCACATTCCATGGAAGCCCCTATCTCATAAGAGTCATTATGAACCTACGTTCCAAATATAGGGAAGGGACACCGATCATATCTAGTTCATCAGTGTTTAACTTAAGTCCCTTTCATGAATAACATTTATGTTTTGTTTTATCTTAAACTTATCATAGGTCATAGGAGATTAACTCCTTCTATTGACATAATCATGAGTTCGTTAGGAATAAATGAGAATTTCCTTTCATTCAAACTATTTATTTTTGAGATTAACATAACATAGTAATCTTGTATAAAACATACAACAGAATATTGTAACTTGCATTTATCGTGTTCTTTTCATGATCTGACAAATAGCATGTTCATAGCCAGCATATACTTATAACAATATCATACATACTTTTATAACATACAATCATGATTTATAGGCTTAACATAAACAATGTAGAGTAATCACAACTTTAAAAGACTTACCTCATGTTTCCAAGAACCTTATTCAAGAACTTAGTTCAACTTACAAAATTTAAAATAATAACATAGTGAAATACTCAATAGCATAACCAAGAACAACTCTTCAAATCATACACAAGATCAAAGCATAATGTAGGCTAAAAGAAAAGGTCATTTAAGAGTTTATTATAGTCTTAGTTCCAATCCCTACGTTTTTATATTGTCAAATAGTAGAAACAATCATACAAAACCATCATCTAGATAAGATCACGCTTCATACTAAATTCAAACATACTAACCACATTCTTAATGTGAAATAGATCATGGAAAACACTTACTTTTCATTAAAAATATAAATCTATGGTTGGAAAGAAAATACGTTTTTAGAGTAAAAACTCTAGTATTTGAAGTTCTTGAAAACTTATCTTGAAAGGACCTCTTGGGAAAAGGAATGAAAGTGAAAAACACATACCTATAGATGAATAATCCACGAAAAGTGGATTAAATGCTTGAAGTCTTCGTCTTTCCTTAAGCTCTTCTTGTTCTTCGTTGGGGTTTTGAAAAGAAAGTGTTCTTTAGAGAGATGAGAGAAAACTTGTATGATCTGATTTGGGAACTTAAAAAATGGTCTAAAACTGACCTAATACCCATACATAGTCGTACTAAGAATTATCCAAAAGAACCTCCACTTAAATGGGTCATTTTGAGAAGCTAAATTACAAAAAATATGACTTTAACGATTATGGGAAGTAGCTGCGTGTCGCGAGGCCGATTCCCATCAATATTATTAACTTTTTAGTTGAGGAAGTGAGTTGTGTGTCAAACTCGCGTCGCGAGGCTTCCTCTCAAATCTTGAGGCATTCACTTGTGTGTCAGGCTCGCGTCACACACTTTGCCTCCAATCCTGCTTGCTCACTGGCTGCTAGGCAGCCTGCCCACCCATGTTTGGGTCCTCCCCAAGAATTGGGGTGTCGTTACCAGACGTTTTCACCCTCTTTACTTCGTACTACCTATCCAAGGTCTCTTTAAAAGTTTTGGACTTCATTTCACACTTCGAAACCTTCACCAAACATAGGGACGTCAACTTAGCTCAAGTTAGTTAGTTTCCGAACTTAAATGTCTTTATTAATTTTTTTGTCTCTAAACATTTCCAAAAGAGTTGATTATATTCATATAGGTATTGACACATCCTATGAAACATTATTCAATAGCTTAAGCTCTAGTCTAACTCATGGCATTTCCGGAGTGTTACAACTTAAATATGCTACGTCCATGTGAAAGGCATTTTCAAATGATTTAGGTTGATGAACTCTTGTCTATGAACTATGAGATACGAATATGGTGAGTCAATCTCCTAATTCCAACTTTTATAAAGTAAATATAATAATGGCTTTTTAATAATGAGAACTTAGCTTAGCAATGAGTGAACTTGAAATGAGGGGTGTCCCTTCCAAATGTTGAAAGCTAGGTCCACCAAATTCCTATGGAAGGGAATAACTACAATACCCAATTTGGCATAAAAACTGTTTCTATATATGCCTTAAAGTTCCATAAACTATGTTTGCCCTATAGGATCTAAGAAATGATATCACCTAATATGCCAGCATGATGTTAATTTTCTACTTTGTCAAGGTAGAGCCCCTTTTTTGGCGTAAGGTTCTATAACACCGAATTTTAGCACCCATGATATTAGTGTTGGTTAAAACTATAATTTCCTTAAAGGAAAATGGACATTGGAAGTACAGTAGAACCCTAACTACGATAACCTAATGGAAGTTTCTTAGTGTAGGTGTGTTATGGGACATCACCTATGCATTAAACAAGTAGCTTTTTAACGGACTTATACAAAGGTGTTCTAATGTATATGATCATGTTTATATTTCTTATGCATGACATTGTACTGTTCTTTTCTTGTTGTGATGTAATAAATGATATGAGTCTATATGATATGATCTTATCCTATATGCATAATGTTGGTCATAATGACTAAATAATGAAAGTCTTGATTGGCATGAATGAGGTTTTCTATTCTTGACTTGTTAATGTATGAAGTGCTTGACTTGTTAATGTATGAATTGCATGTTAAGTCTTATATTTTCCTTGAAGATTTACTTAGTAAGTGTGAGGTTATGGGACTTCACATGTACATTGCACAAGTAGTCTTAGAATGGGATTCTGAGAAGAGTTCTATGATGTCTTGGTGATTTAAAGTCCAAGTATGTTAATGATAACTATTGTATTACTATTATGTAGATTTGAAGTCTTGAGTTGTATGTGGTCTTCTAATGATTTGCTCTATGTGGTCCTTAAATTATGTTGCGCAAAATGTGAATTGCATATCTTGTTATATGATATAAATCCATGATTGCATGTTTTGGGATAATGAATGTTGTATGAATGATTTCCTTGTGGCCTTAAGGTTATGCTTGAGTATGGATAGTGTAATAGGACATTATCTATAAACTTCACCAATGTATTATTAAATGATTACATAGAAAATGAAGGAGTTAAGAAAGAAAAGGAGTTAGTGTAAAGGGAAATATACTTACTGTTAAAAAGAAGGGTACTTACTGTAAAGTGGTCCCAAATATGTCTTAAATACAATGTGTGATCTTATGTGATATTTTGACTCTTGTATATCCTAAATGAAGTATGTCAATTGTATAATTCTTAAGTTATCAAGTTTTATAACGTTTGCACAAAAAGTCATAATGCATGGTTTTAAAAAAAAATGTCCCTTTTTTATGCATGTTTTTGCATGGTTGTCATACTTAGTACATTCTTGTACTAACACCATTCTTCTTTCCCTTTTTACACAAAGTGTAGGTTATGGATGCTTGTGGGATGTATCTAATGTGAAGATTGTGATATGTGATTCCCAAGCTCAAGGAAAGAAATCCTTAAGTTCAATGATGTCCAATGGCATGTTTTATTTAAGTAGACTAATGGTAAATTATGTCTATATGTTGAAAGGGTCGTGTACCTATTATACTCTAATAATGTTGAGTCTAGGATGACAAAAAAAGACTAGTCTTTAACTATGTATTATAATATTGTGTATATATATATATATATATATATATATATATATATAATATGATGTGCTATGAAAGTACTTTTTCTGCTAAATTTACCTATGATAATGCGATGAGTGATAACTATGGGCATGTGCAAGACCCCCGAGAGATCAAGTACGCCCAGTTACTTCTAGGGGGTGCTCTTCGGTCGTGAAAAATGTGCTATCAGGGCATGAGGTTTATAAAAGTGTTTTAAGAGTCTACAGTCTCATATTGCCACATCTAGTAGAGTACTGATCATCGGTGGTGAGTTGCGACACATTTATGAGAGAGTGACTATAAGACATATAGTTTTCTCTATATCGTGCTATAGAATTTAACCTTATATGATCTCTCTCTTCTGTTATTTTTTCCGGTAGTCTTTAGATGTGATTGGTTGGATGACATGTCATCTCTATTCTTGACAGAGAAAAAGTGAATGTTGATGCTTATCTTGGTTTTATGGTTATATGAGTATGTGTGAAGGTGAACCTTAATATATGTTGATATGATGATTTTTTATTCTAGGTATGTGGTTTCAGTTAAATAACATACTATGTGAAGACTTATACTACGATTTGATTAAATCTTGATGAAAAGTTGATATAGTTAAATTGAGCTTCTTCTTGGAATGGTATCTTACTAAAAAAATTTGCATGATGACAGTCTAATATTGTGTTTTAGGTTGAAATGCTTTGAAGAGGTATGATACATAGATAAAAAATGCATGTTGCCTTTATGTGGGTGTAATGATTAAAATGTTTTCCTTGTATTTGTGCAAATGTTTCATGTTTTCTTCTGTATATGTTAAATGTTTCATAGTTGGCTTATATGGATTGGAGTGTTGTGTATAGGCTTGGTCATAGATGTGAAGGTAGTGTGCTGGATTTGTAGCTTGATTATGTGGGTTGGATTGACGTAGAAGTTACCTTACCTAGGTATTGAAAGAAAAGAAAGAGGAAAGAAAAGAAAGAGGCCTTATGACTAAGTCTTCTTTATTGTTTCCCCTAATATGTTATGTAGCTTGGTGTTTATGGTATAGTTGAGACCTTATGTTTTTTAGTAGTATGACCTAACTTTATGATTATGGATTTCCTTTGGGTGTTAGACCTAGAGGAATAATGATGGTTGAGTGAGTAGACTCCTTAATGAGTGATTAGAAGTGAAAACCCTCAAATGAGGTAATATCTTCTTATATAAGGAGTACATAGGTTTGTTTTAACTTGCCTTGAGCTTTATGATTAAGGGAATTATGTAATTAGGACAACCCCAAATGGGGGATAGTGTGCCTAGATGATAAGATTTTGTTACCTTGATGTTGCTATGTTGATATCCTTTAGACTTAATCATGGGGAAGTCACTTTTAGGTGATGTTGATGAATGGTGTGCTAAAGCTTAGATCCCAAGAGTGGGGGTGATGTGCTTAGTTATTAAAGATGATCAGCTATTGTTCTCTTAATTGTAGGTTAAGTTTCTATTAACTGAGTTTACCCTAAATGGGGGATGATGAGGAGAGTATTATGGTTGTAAATATCCCTATCTTTTCCTACTATTTTTGCTTGAGGTTGAGACTGAAGAGTTCCTACAGGCTTGTTCATGAAATGAGTCTTGCATAAAAGTATGAGTTCCATGTTCTCCGTATGTTGTGTATGTCTTGATTGACATTATGTTAAGCTTGTTTTGAAGAATCCGAATTTCATGAAAAAGGATTTTGATGAAATTCATTTTTTTTCCATTTTGATTGTGTATCTTGGTATGATAGTTCTGCATTAGAATCTATGATATATGTAAGAAACATGTTTGATATCACATGGAATGAGTGGTGTTTTAAGCTATTAATGAGAAATTGAGTCTCCTTGAAATGAAATATGATGAATCTCTTTAAAATTATGTTAATTTTATGGTTTTGAAAAGCATGATTGTAAGCTCACTATTGAAAAGTGAAGGCATATATATCTGATGTCCTTGTGTGTGCCTTTATATTGCAAAAATTTACCTAAAAAATGCATGTTTAAGGAAGCTAGTTTCATGCTAGGATCTGAAATTTTGTGAATGACTTCTTATTTTGGTGATGTGTGTGGTGTGAATAACCATTTTGACTTGACTATGAAGGAAATATGAGCATGATTTCCTTTAAATGTTGATAATTCCTCATGTAAAATGAAGTTACCTTGTGCATTGCTTGTTAAAGAGCTCACGAGACATGTAAGTGCTTTCAGGATTAAACATAAGAAAACATGGTAAGGTCTAGTATGGTCTACATGGAACTATGTCTAAATACTAACAATTTTTGTTGATGTACTTGACTGAAGCTTATGTGGAAATAAGTAGGAGTGCTTATTTGCTTCTTTAGTGAGGTTGAACTTGCCTATGTGTTATTTAAAGGATGTGGCATAATCATCTCTTAAGGAAATGAATTTAAAGACTATGTTATGATTATGAGAAGGATGTTCCTTCTATGAACATGGCAAGAGCCTATGTGTTGAATGAATTTTGAAAGTGAGTGAAGTAAGGTTTTGCTTGTTTGTGTTGCATTAAGTTCTAGGTAGTTGGAAGTTGTGTTCATTGTATGTTTTGTTCATTGATATTTTTGTAATAATTTTATATGTGGCGATATGTTCCATGAGTCATTGAAGCCCTTAATATGTTTACAATTTCCTAAGTGTCATTCAAGGATTAATGTTTTCAAGTGGGGGATATTGTACTACCCCCAAAAATAGTTAAGGTGTATAGGGACTCACATGTGCCTAATAAGATTTTTAAAATTTTAGTTTGGTATTTTAAAGCATGCATGATTGATTTGAAGAATGTTGGAAGTCAAACGTTTATGAACGTGTTTTGAACTATTGCATCTATTTTCTGATGCTCAAACTGGTAGTTAAGGTCATTTACATGTATAAGAATGTATTTGAGTTGGAAACTTGTGGGCATGACTCTCCAAAGACCCCGTAAAAGGCCTTCAAGGAGGAACCAAAGACTGCATAGACACTACCTTTGCAGTGTCTACCCACGACTGGCGAATGACCTCCACTAGGTATAGTGACGCCCCGTTGATGTGTGGGATTCATCAAAAACATAGTATAGAAGCCACAACATCCAGTGCCAAGACTCAAACCCAAACGACGGCCTTCAATATGGTCCATTGTTGGGCCTAAGGGGCGTAAGTTGCTCCGTCGATGCAACGTGCACCTTTTTATTAAGGGGTGGATGGGACATTCACCCCACATCCTAAACAGACCATAGGCGGTTAATTTAGTTATTTTTTGTTATTTTAATTTGGTTTATAGCATCAAAATCCCATACCCAATTCATTATTCAAATTAGACTTCTCTCTCCTAAACAAAACCTTTTTAGAAACCTACATTGGAGATGAATCTCAAGAAAAGACATAGTGATAGATTCTAAAACTATCAACCATGTTTTTGTAGTTATATCCTATAAAAATGTATGTTGATCGTTTATATTTAGATAATCTTTCATCTAAAGAGCTCTTTCTAATGGTTTTCAATGAAAGTTCATTCTCAAACTTCCTAGTTTTCAATCTAGTCATGGGTTGTTTCTCAAATTGATTTCAAATGCATGTTAATGATGAATTAAGTATAATTTACTGATTTTAGTGTAAATTTCAATCAAATTTCATGATGAACCCATGTTCCCTCCAATTCTCAAATAATCCTATGTTATGGGCATTGCAATCTTGATTATGTGGTAATTGAATTGTTATTATAGCATGGGAAATTGCTTATATATATATTGTCAATTATGTATATTGGTGATGAATTGTTGATGATTTATTTAGTTTGATCAATTTTTGATCATTTGAATGAGATTGACCTATGTTCTTCTATCTTCTATTGACTGTTAATATAGAGCACTTGATATGATCTCGATTCTATGGATAATTAATTATGATTTTGTTTAGGTTATGATCTCTTTAGATACTTCCCTATATTATATTATTTATGCATTACAATTATTGATCATTGATGATCAAATCAAGTGAGATTTGGTATGGTTTCTCTATTCCTCTACTTTCTTATAGGATTGCTAGGTTATTTGGCTTGTATTCCATTGTGTCGTATGTCCCACTTATGGTGGTGATTTTTATTTTATTATCAATATATTTGTTATGTGATCATGTCCTTGAAGGATATTGTAATATCAAGGTGTGGTGGTGATGATCACCAAATGTGGAGCATGCCTAGTCATTCATTATAGATATGATCTAGGTTGTGTTTCTAATGTTATGAGCATGTGAATGACTAAGTTACGATATGTTTAGGTTCTGTCATTATTGAATTAATCATGTTTAATTACCCCTACCTATGAACCCCTATATGAATGTGTCAATAGCTAAGGTTACGAATTAAATACAATGTAAAGTTAGCTTGTCTCCTATGCTTTGTGATATGTGGTCTATTCTTGAATATGCAATGTGGTCTTAAGAGGATGCCCCATGTTATTTTTTATAGACATTTTATTATCATGTTGACCAATGTACACACACTTACACCTCATGCATGCTTTGAAGAGTATAGGTTGATGGTGTTTAATGAAAGGGTATTCTCATATGCACTTGTATCTAACACTATGCATGTAGATTTTATGTCTACGGAGCATGTTATGTATCCCTTAACTAGGATGATCTGGTGTAGAAGTATGGACAAGGGTATAGGACCATTTCTATGCATTGCAAATGCATGTCTTGATATGAAAGTTCCTAGGTTTAGTGATTTATGTACATGAATGTGATGCATGGGTATGTCATGAACATGTCTTATATGCTAAGATGTAACGTATATGATATGATAAAGTAGGATTAGGTATAGTGTCTAAATGTGGTTCTATGAAAGGGTTTCACATATAGTTACACTTGTAAACATATGCATGAGTGAAATGAAGTATGAATATGTGTGGTCTAAGGGTGTTTATGTGAAAAGTTTGATCACATATATGTATACACACATATCAAAACATGTCCATTAAGCATGTATGATGATTAACTCAATAGAGGGGCCTTGAAAGGTGTCTCATGTGTACTCTAAAAAAAATGGTTCTTAGAATATAATATGTCCATTTGAAAGGCTTTCTTAGATGATTCAGGTTCATGAACTCTCATCTACACCTATTAGCTATGCATATAGGGAGTAAATATCATAAAGCCTACTTTAATAAAGTAAAGAAAATAATGATTTTTTAATAAAGAAAACTTAACTTAGAATCGAGTGAAGTTGAATTGAGGTGTGTCCATTCCCAAGTGGGAAGGTAGGTTCACCCAAATTCTCTCAAGGTTAAATAACTAAAATGCCCCATTTATCAAAAAGGATGTTTCCATATATTACTCCAAGTTCCATACACTATGTTTGCCCCATAGCATCTACCAAGTTATATCACCTAATATGCTAGCCTGATGTTAATGTTCTACTTTGGCAAGGTAGAGCACCTTCCTTTGGTGTAATGTTCTGAAAAATGAAATTCCATGTTTAACATTCATGGTCTTAGTGTCGGGTAAGGCTATAGTTTCTCTGAAAGTAAAATTTACAATGAAAGTTAACTAAGCACCCTAACTAGGATAACATAATGGTAGTTTCTTAATGTAGGTGAGAGTATTGGACTTTACCTATGCTTTGAACAAGTAGATTTTTAAGGGAGTTCTAGCAAGTTGTTCTAATGTATATGATAATGTTTATGTTTCTTATGCATGACATTGTCGTGTTCTCTACTTGTTACGATGAAATGAATTGTATGTGTTTATATGATGTGGTCTTATCCTATATGCATAATGTTTGTCTAAATTACTATATAATGAAGGTCTTGATTTTCATGAATGAGGTTGTCTATGATTATCTTGTTAATGTATGAAGTGTTTGTTAAGGCTTGTAGTCTCTTTCTAGGTTTACTTAGATTGTGTGAGGTTATTTAATTTCACATGTACATTGGACAAGTCGGATTAGAATGGGATTGTGATGAGTGGTCTATAATGTCTTAGTGAAGTGAAGTCCAAGTATGTTAATGATGATTAGTGTATGACTATGATAATGATTAGAGTTCATGACTGGTATGTTGCATTTTAATGAGTTCCTATGTGTGGTCCCTAAAGTATGTTGAGTCAATCTATATTACATTTGTCGTCATATGAGATGGTTCCATTATTTCAGGTTTTGGGATAATGAAGGTTGTATGCATGATATCCTTGTGGCGTTAAGGTAATGCTTGAGGATGGATAGTGTAATGGGTCTATACATTGAACCAATGTATAACTAAAGGGTTGGTTTGAAGGTTAAGGAGTTAAGAAAGAAAAGGAGTTATTGTATTGGGAAATATACTTACTGTAAAAGGAAGGGTACTCACTGTAAAAGTTGTCCCAAATATTTCTTATATGCATTGCATGATCTTATGTGATACTATGACTCTTTTATATGCCTAAATGAAGTATGTAAACTGTATAATGTTTATGGTATCATATTTTATGAAGTTTTCACAAAAAAGGCATAATACATGGTTTCAAAGAAAAATATCCTTGTAAAACCCTAAAACCAAACTAAGATGAACTAGATCTTCTTAAATGTTTTATAAGTTAATTTTGTGTGAAAATGATTATTAATGATGTCCACAGGGTGTGTATGGAGTTCGGTGATTTTTGGAGGTCAAAGATCCGAGAATGTCCATGATGTTCTGAAGATATGCCTTAGAAAGTGATTGTGTGTTCTCGTGTGTTTTAACGAGTTTTACATGTTCGTTTTGATTGAAATTGTTATGGGATGTTCCTAAGACCTATATGACTTATTATAGGGGTTTCACGTCCGGGTATTACTCCACATAATATCTACAAGGGGACCTAGAGAAGGACCCAAGACTATGCAACCAAGCTGCCAAAATTGGGCAATCGACGCACATCAACCTACTTGTCTTAGTCAAGACGAATCTTTGTCGTCTAGGGGAGTTGGTTTGGAATTTACCTTGGATATAAACCCTCAAATTGTACAGATTAATACCCAAACAACTCCCAGAAGCATGGGTCGTCGTTCAGTCAACATCCCGTTACTTGGGACCGTCGATGGCTGTCCTGCAAATGTTACTGAAGGGCTCCCTTGGCGTGGGGTGTTTTGTAAATTCATCCCAAGTCTTTTATGAACCTAGTATTATTAGTTTAGTGTATTTAAAAGTATATTTAATTTGTTCTATGTCCTAGACCTATACAAGACCCTTTATTTTAAATATACAAACTTTCTCTCTGAAGAGAGACTCTCTCAAAACTCCATATAAGGTAGAACTCAAGGAAGATATAGGAGGGATGGTTGTGGACATTTCTTAATCACAATTTCGTGGGTTTTTCTTCTCATTGAGGTATGGTAGTCATCCTTGAACTCTCTTTCATTCAACGAGTAATTTCTAAAAGATTTCAAAAAGGGTTTTCAAACTCTATCTTCTTCTATCTTTTACTCTAAGCATGAGTCTTCGTATAAAAATGTTTTAATGATTCAAATAAGTCATTTTTAGTATGAGTTGATGATTATTATATTAAGATGCTAATGAACCCATGATTATGCATATTTCCAACTTCTAACTTAAGAAATGTGTGAAATGAACATGATTGTTTTGCGTTTGAGCTTTGGTTTAGTCATGGTAATATTATGGTTTATATACTGCCCTAAGGGTCTATTTTATGATGAATTGTTGGGAAAAATATGAATAGGTGTTGAAAGCTTGGATTTATGGTAAGTTGGTCAAACTGTTTAACTCTTATTATGAAATACTCTCGAGTAGTATGGTCCACCTTTGGTGGAGGTGCTTACTTGAAATGTATGAATGTGAATCTACTTGTGTATTGTGAAAAAGGACAGGAAGGTATATTGTGTAAAATAAGATGATAATGATGTTGTTCTTGTTGATGTGCTTTATGAAACTTGTTATGTTAAGCTTGTTATGTGAAGTATGCTAGAGATTATGTCTAAATGAACTATATGTTTATGTTAAGCATGTTAAAGTGTGCAATATGATGAATGAAGGTGTAAGCAATGTTAGAATTCAATGTTGATCAAATGGTGATTATGGTAAGTATATTCCCACATATACACTCACCTACTCATACTTGAATTAATGAATGAAGTAAGTATATGTGAATAACAGGAGTTTTGGGGTGAACACTCTTTGTGAGTTTAGATGACGTGTTTAGTAGCAACTTCACTATCTTTCAAGAACTTTCTAAGATATGCCGGAGGATGGATGCCTTTCGTGAGTTGAGATGTGGTGTCCAACAATTATCCTTAACCTATAGTATATAATGTTGAGACTATGCCGGGGAGTTATGCTTAACACCAAGAAGATATGAGAAGTGGTGGTTACACTTTGTAAGTTGAGATGTTGTATTCCGATATACCTGTTGAGATGAGTACTCCTGGATAGTAGAGAATGAGTTACTTAGGATAAATCTCCTTATCGTTTAAATATGCGCCATCATAGGTGTAGTAGCTATTGGAGAAGCCATGTAAAATCTAAAATAGTGACCCTACTATAGGCAAGTTGGGATCACTCATCCGATAAGGACTAATATCGGGAGTCCACGTTTAGATCTTATGGCCTATGATGGTTAAGATAGCCCCCACAAAAGAATTTATGAACTAAATGTTCTAAAAGAATGTACTACTTAGGGTAGGTGGTGGTATAGGACACTATTTATCCATTGCACAAGTAGACATTTTGAAAATGGAGACTGGTGTGTTTTATATGAAGTGGATGAATGAATTATCATGTGTTGTAAATGAAGTTATATGACTTAATGTCTAATGTTAAGGAAACATGTTGAAGTTAGGTTTTATATAATGAAGTTATGAATGATTAATCTAGTCTGCTTGATCCAAAGGAATCCTCAAGGATCACAAAGTGGGAGTAAGAGTATGAAATGCTACTCTCACATTGCACTTAGTGTAACTTAAAAGTACCATTGGATTAGGGCACTTATATGAAGTCTTTAATGTATGAATGTTCATCTAATTTCTAGTTTGGATTGTGGACTTGTTTCCTGTGCGAGGTAAGCCTTTGGTTGGTAATTTTAAGGATCACTTAGGTGTATATTGAAGGGGCTTTATGGGCGGTTCCTTCATGTATTACCTTAGTGAGTAATAGGATAACTTTGTTAGGGAAACATCAAATGAAATGAGTTCATTGTGTTTTGTAATAATGCAATCACTGTAATGTCACTTGTGTTCATTATAAAGTCACTTTGGTTTACTATACTGTTATGTCTTGTTTCTGAAATCATGGGAGTCCTATTTTAAGTCATAAATAACGATTCTCATACTATTTTAAGTCTATATTCATGAAGGTTTTACTTATTGCATGTTTTTGCATATGCTATACTTAGTACATTGTTTTTTTACTAACCCTATACTTCTTCTATACTCTATATGAAAGGTTTGTGGTAAGAAGAAGTTTAGAAGGCAAAACTTGGGAATCGACTCTCCGAAGACATGGTATGTCTTCATATATTCGATTTCATAGTGTATGTTTCTTCGTTTCTATTATTAAGACTTATTATGCATTGTCATACGAAGTAAAGGGTCTTGTCCCTAAGATATTGATGTTTTCTCTTTAAGATGATTTCTGAAGATGAGACTACTCTTTAGTATTTTTGAAAGATATTTAATTATTGTTATAAATGTTGTGAAAAATTTTAATTGAGCACTACTTTTCATGTCTTATGTAATGAATGATAGAAAAATGGCTATTACAAGATCTTCGAAGATCAAATACGCCTTGTTCCAACCTAAGGGTTCTCCCTTCTTCTAGGGGGTACTTCCGGGTAGTTATAGTCCCTTGTAAATGCATGTTGTTGCATGGTTTCCATACATAGAACATTCTTGTACTAACACCATTCTTTTTTACCTTTTTAGAAGAAAAGTGTAGGTTATGGATGCTTAAGCGATTTCTCTAAAGTGATGAGCTTGATATTTAATTCCGAAGCTCAAGGAAAGGAATCTTAAATTAAAGGATGTCATATATCATGTTTTATTTAAGTCATGTAATAGTTAGGTATGCCGATATGTTGAAAGGTTCGTGTCCATATTATACTATAATGATGTTGAGTCTAGGATGACCAAAAGAAACTAGAGTCCTTAACTATGTATTATGATATTTTTTATATATATATATTGAATATGATGTTCTAGAATATGATGTGCTATGAAAGTTTTAAATTTTCCGCTAAATTTACCTATGACACGCATTGAATGATAAGAGTGGTCTTGTATAAGACCTCCGAGAGGTTAAGAACGCCATTTTACTTCTAGGGGGTTCTCCCCGGTCATGACAACAATGTTGGAGAAAATGGGGAAGAAATATTGTTAGTACAAAACATATGTACTAAGTATGCCTCCTATGCACAAAATCATTTATGTATGAGAAAAGGCACAATATTGTAAAAATCATGTATTATGCTAAATAACTGAACATTCACATAGATGGAACATTATAAGTCAACCCAACATGATATTAATACAACCGTAAGCAACCTAAGGAATACTTGTGCAATGCCACAAATAGAACGCCATAAACCTATAAAAGTCTACTCTTCACATTTAGTCACTTACCGCACGCATAATAATAATCTCATACTCAATCATACCATCTTATATTCATAAGGTGACATAAATCTTAGCATACATAATATGTAACCGACTTGATCATACAACTCACTGCTAGAATTATCCCTTAGAATCATATAAGTGCAATGAGCAAGAGAAGTCCCATACCCTTCCTCACCCTATGTAGTAACCTTCAAGAAACACCTAATAATAGTTTACAAACTTGAATTATTATTTACCGTATTACATTAGGGAAAAATTTTCATTAACCGACATGAGACCATGCGATCTTCATGGAATCCGATGTTCTGCTCCCACATAAAAAATAGAGGGTTAAAACTTGCCTAATGTTTAACCAATCTTACATAGCTATCTAGGTGGATCCACTAAAATACATTCCTATGTATGCACATAGTTAAGCTTCAAGGAGATTGTTACTAGAAACCTTGACTTATTAACGTCGAGGTTTCCATCATATGAGACAACATATATCTTGGAAGTCAAAACTTATTAAACGCAAAGAAATCCATGTTGGAGGACAAACTTCCTAAACGTGAGACCTCCATCTCATTTACATGTTCTTTCATACTAAGTATTTATTCCCTTTAGTAATCATTATACTTATCATACAATATCACATTAGACTGTTCAAGACCCTATGTGAAAAATTCATCAGAATATCACATAGGTATTAATATGTGAGAATTATCTTTTCACATTAGAAGATAACATACAAGAGAGTTAACCCTTCACTTAAACTTTATCATAATAAGGAGAAGTTACGTTTAATCATAAAATAATCATATCTTATCATTCTTACATACTTATTAGGTAATTCAATAGTCTAGGGTTCAGATTGAGGAATACATACTATCGACATCGCAACCACACATTGGATATAGAAGCACTGCAATCAAGTAAATCGTACTGCATAATTCAATTCAAGAAGAATAAATCTTTATACCTTATTGCCCTGTCAATGCCTTCATACTTCAATTACAACGAATTTCATAGCCAATATATAAACAAGGTAAATTAAAGAAGTAATACATAGCAATTACTATTCTACACATTCATATAATCATCATCACTACAACGAAATTACAACACTTAAAGAGTGTACGGACGGAAAAAGGTTTAAGGGGAAATCTTGAGTGATTAAAAATAATTGAAAATGAAACATAGTCAAAGAATTAGAAAATACTATAATTCATAAAAATTTATTAAGAATTTCGTTACAGCAAAGCCAGACTTGACCTACGAGACCTCAATCTACGGTCCATAGGTCAGTCAACTCCCACTGCAGCAACCAGGCTGCAAAATCGTCATTTCTCTATGAGACTATGAATTATGGACATTTTTTAAAAGTGTATATGTTTTGAACGACGGAGTCGTTGACGCCCCATCGTCCCACCTTCTCCTCGTCGTCTGCAATCGTAGGTGGGTATTGCCTCTTGTTGCATATTTTTGTCAAATGCATCCAACGACCCTTTGGTTTCTCATGGGGAGTCGTACTTGGACATTTCAACTATAAATACCCTTTAACACATGTTTAACACTATTCTACCAAATTTCATTGAATTCAAACTTCTAAAATCCCGTGAAGTAGGTCACATTATCTCTATTTCACAATTCACAAGACGTCATCGAGGTTCTTTAACATTTTGACTCTAAAACTTCTTAAATGCTTTGTATTAATTATTTTATGTCTTAAATAAGATGAACAAGGTCTAGTTAATCATGTGAGGCTCTATATAGGCCTTAGAATTCTGGGTTATTACCCAATCCCTCCCCCCTCCCTCCCCGCTTTAGGAACATTCATCCCCCAAAGACACTAAAATCTTTTGTAGGGAAAGTATAGACTTAATACTAGAAGCCCAAGCAAAAAAAAATCTCATAACATAAGATATACTAAAATAATCATAAAAACATGAAATTTACACCAGTTATAAAAGCTCAACATCACAACATGAGGAATTTGCTTCTCAACAATAATAGATATCATCATGATCATAGAGTCACTTATTCCAAAACATCATAGAATAAATTAAAATTCTCAATATATTTTCAATAAAGCAAAAATACACCAACACAGAAATAAATGCAAATCCAGTAAAACAGCATTTTCATATGATGTTCTCTTTTAGAATTAATCTTTTTTAAAAAATTTGCTTATTTTCACAAAACAAGTCAAGCTTACATTTACTCATTATTTTCATTATTATTAGGAATTACTAACCTTAGTTAGGAAAAAAATGAGGGTAACGGGGCTTCATGTCATCCTCGACCTCACATTTTTTCCCACAACTAGGTGATTTCTCCATAACACTTTTACAGAGGCAATCTCCTTGTTTCTCAAGTTCATAATTTTTCTATCAAGGATATCCATAAGAACCTCTTCATAGGAAAGGATCTCCTCCACACCTAACACTTTAGTAGTAAGAATGGATACGATATAAACAATACACTTCTTTAACATGGAAACATGAAACAGAAGATGAACCAAAGATATTTCACTAGGTATTCCCAATTCATATGCAATCTTTTCAACCCTTTGTAAAACCTCATAGAGCCCCATATACGGAGAACTTAACTTTCCTTTTTCCAAATCTCATCACACTTTTCAAAGATGACATCTTCAAATAAACCATATCTCCCACTTTGAATTTAAGATTCGTTCTGCTATTGTAAGCATATGACTTTTGTCGACCATAGGCTATTTTCAATCTATCCCTTATCACACAAACCTTCTCCAAATCTTCATAGAAAATTTCAGGAGTGATTAGTGAAGTCTCCTCTACGCCGAACCACCCGACCGGAGATCTATATCTCCTACCATAATGTGTTTCAAATGGAGACATTGAAATACTCAAATGGTAACTATTATTACAGGGAAACTCAGTCAATGTCAAGTGATCTTCCCAAATCCCTTTGAAGTCTACACACATGCTCTTAACATATCCTTAAGGGTTTGAATAGTATGCTTCACTTGACCATCCGTTTGGGGATGAAAAGTGGTACTAAGCTTCATTTGTGTACCCAAACCTTTTTGAAAAGATCTCCAAAATAGTGATGTGAATTGAGCACCTCTATCCGATATGATGGACAAAGATAACCCATGAAAACTCACAAGATCTTCAATGTAGATCCTTGCATATTCTTCCGCCGTATTAGTAGAATTAAAGGGAATCAAAGGAGTGGATGTTGTCAACCTCCCCAATATCACACGAGTTGACTTACTATTTCTCCGGGTTCGAGGCAAACCTTAAACAAACTCAATATTTATTTCCACCCACTACAAAGTAGGAACACCCATATTTTGAATTACACCACTAGGTTTTTGATGCTCGGCTTTCACCTGTTCGCAGTTGGACACTTGGGCAAAAACTACGCTATGTCTCTCTATAGGCCATCCCACCAATATGCTTCTCGAAGATCATGATACATTTTAGTGGAATCCAGGTGGATGGAATATCGGGAACCATGAGCTTCCTCCAACACTCTATTCCTCAAATTATCCACATCCTGTACACATAATCAATTTTGGTGCCTTGGAAGACCATCCCTTTAATAGAATAACTTATTTAACTTGCCATGGACCGATTCATTCAATTCATAAATAGCAGATCAAGATGTTGTTTATACTTCATCTCAACAACCAAAGACGATTCGGAGTTATGGTGGACCAAAAAGCCACTATTTGGAGAATCTTCAAACCGAATACCAAATCTAGCCAACCTATGAACATATTTAACTAGGTATTTCTTCTGTCTATATGAGACACACTACCCATGATCATATGAGTCAAAGCATCTTCAAACACATTAAATTTGTCGGGGTCATAGAGAACACTCATTTCATAATCTTTCTACAATGTCAACCATCTTCTTTGACAAAGATTCAACTCCTTTTGACTAAGCACATATTGAAGAATCTTATGGTCGGTATGCACATCCACATGAATGCCATACAATTAATGTTTCCATATTTTGAAACCAAACAAAACGACCGCTAATTCAAGATCATGAGTTGGATAATTCTTGTCATGCACCTTGAGTTGTCTAGAGGCATAGGCTACTACCTTGCCATGTTGCACAAGAACACACCCCAAACCCACTTGGAATACATCACAATATACCATGAAACCCTTAGTACCCTCCTATTTATTCAACACCGGAGAGGAGTGTCACACCCCTATTTTCCTCAAAACAAATTGTTTCTTTTGAATAAAAGAGTGTTTCCAATTAAAGAGACATTTCAACAAGGGATAATTTTATTTATTCAGAGTCGCCACCTGAAATTGAGAATTTGGTGTTTCAAGTCACCTTATTTAAATCCTTAATCAAAACGAAGTCGAGTCTTCATTATATGGTCTGTGAAATCAAAAATTGGAAAAGGAATTTTGTTGACTGAAAGGAAGGTATTAGGCACCTCTTGAGTCTCATGGTTCTAGCACAGTTGCATTTTTTTCTTCTTTCATTTTTTATTCTTTGTTTTAATAATGTTTTATTCACTTTTGACTTAAAAAATATTTTATTAAAAAAAATTACACTCTATACTTTTTATGTCTTTTTATATTAAATTATTTTATTATTTGTTTTTCAAAAAAAAAATTTCATTGTATTACTTTCAACTTCTGACTCCTTTTTCATTTATATATTTCATGGTTTTTTACGCCATTAACATGAAAAGAAAAATCCACTAACTAAAATTAACATCTTTACATAATAAATCTTTGTCATTAATTATTCTCATCTCTTCAATTTATCACGGTATAACTACACATATCATCATAAAATTAAAAAAATAAGGATAGACTTCCACAATAACTTAAATGTGAAGTAAATTATTGGTTGTTTAAACAAGAAATAAACTACCATTTGTTATAATAATTTTGCACTAAATATCTCTACATAAAGGAACTAAACATAAATTTAGATGAAACATTTTAACATATTTCATATCATAACATTAGTAAATATAATAAAACACATGTGAAATTTAACATTTTAAATATGTTGCAATCATTCCTGTATAATTGTGACATAAAATTAATACAAAATAAAATAAAATTATGTGTTACGTCTTGTAAAAATTATTTCATGAGAAGAAAGGATTTAGGAACCAAAAAATTAAAATCATGAATAAAACACCGAGCTCAACTATTATTTGATTGTGTTTCTTTCTATGCGTGATTTTGTTTTACTTGTGTGTATTCTTTGTTGGTGCTGATTGTCATTTTAGAGTGTTTATATGTATGTTGACTGTCGCCCCTTTTTTTTGCTCATTTTTCTTTTTTTGTTTGCTACCTCTCCCTCTCTGTTCTATATGTATTAGTATGTATAGGGTGTGTACATGTGTATGTACATATGAGTTGTCGTGAGGGAGAGTGGGGGTAGCTGGTAATGTGATTAGAGAAAGTGAGGTCATGGTAAAAGTAGGGAGAGGGTAGGTTATTATTAATAATTAATATAAAATTAGAATAATAAGAATATTAGCTAATTATAAAAATCTAATAATAATTGAAAAGCTAATATAAAAATTATAATAAAGAAATATTAGTTTATTATTAAATCAAAATGGAAATATATTTTATTGTTTTCAAATCTCTAAACTAAACTTACTAAAATAAGACAAAATTAAAATATCGAAAAGAAATATTAAAGGAATTAAAAATAGTCTAAAACCTTATGTTCGATCAAAAATAAGGTGTATAGACGGACATAAACTTATTCTTCAATATTTGGAAACGTCTTTCACATGCCTCCGATCACTCGAATTTTACACACTTTTGGGTCAAGGTAGTCAAAGGAGAAGCAACAGACACAAATCTATCCACAAACCTCCTATGGTACCCGCTAAACCCAAGAAGCTTCCAATGTTGGTTGGAGTCAATGGTCTAGGAAAATTCTTAACCGCAACGGTTTTCCTTATATAAAAATCATACTTGACTAGAGATGATATGACCAAGAAACACCACCAGTATCAACCAAAACTCACACTTGCTATACTTGGAAAATAGTTGATGTCCCTTTATGGAATTATAACACCACTCTCAAATGACCCATATGATCGCCTTCGTTCTTCGAATATATAAGATGTTGTAAATGAAGAAAATCAAAAATTAGTTTACGTAATTTAAGACCACCCTATTCATTTGGTCCATAAAATCCACCAGGACATTCGTGAGACCAAACAAGATCACTAAGAACTCATTGTCCCCCATACCTAGTTCAAAATGTTGTTTTGGGTAAATCTGCACCCCTCAACCTAAGTTGGTGATACCCCGATCTCAACTAACTCTTTGTAAAGTAGCTTGTCCCTCAGAGTTGATCAAACAAGTCGTCAATCAAAGGTAGAGGATATTTATTGAGGTTGCGATAAAAAATGCACATTCTAAGGGACCCATCCTTCTTCTTTACAAACAACACAAGAGCTTCCCATGGTGAAATACTAAGTTGAATAAACTCCTTATTTGAAAAGTCATTGAGTTGGAGCTTTAACTCTTTCAATTCCTCCAGAGCTATCCAGTAATGAGGGATTGAAATGGGATTCATACCCAGTAATAGGTCAATAACAAAATCAATTTCCAATTCGCGAGGAACTTCGGCAAGTTATATGGAAACACATTAGGAAATTCCATCACTACAGGGACCAACTCAATTGGAGGAATATCACACAAAAGATCTTTGACTCTTACAATATGTTATAGACACCCTTTTTTGATATTTTTACAAGATTTTAAACATGACATTATTGGACCTCTGTGAATTAATTTGCCCTCCTTGTACTCTAAGACGAGTTCATTAGGGAAATAGAACTTAACCACTCTTGTTTGACAATAAAAGTAAGCAAAACAAGCATACAACCAATCCATACCCAAAATAACATCAAAATAGACCATATCAAGTTCTACCAAATCAACCCAAGTCACTCTATTGAGAAAATATATTGGATAAATCCTAAAAGACTCTTGTATCCATAAATAACAGAGTCACCCACCGGAGTTGCAACCGAAAAATAGTTAATTAAAAATATACGGTAGAACATTAAACTTCCTAGCTACTAGACGAGTTAGAAATGATAATGTAGCCCTGGGATAAAGTAAAGCATAAACATTAATAGAAAAGACTTGTAACATACCAATGACCACATTGGGAGACTCTTGTTGCTCACCTTTAGAGTAGAGAGCATAAAAAAAAATTTTCGTAATAGCATCAGCAATGTGATCACTTGCTTGCTCATGATTATTTTCTCTCCCTTGAGCCTTGAACATACGACAATCCCTCTTCATGTGACCACTCTTTCCACCACCATAGGAATTTCCAATATTAACTAGACACTTGCCTTAATGTTCTCTTCCACGTTTAGAACAAGTAGACTTCTCAACATAAGGACCACTACATTTCTTCTCCTTAGGCTTGGGTGTAGACCCTATACACTTTTCTTGAACCTTGGTTTATCTTGCACCTCAAACCGAATCATAGAAAAGTTCCCATCTTCGGCTCTTGTCCCCTTTAACTCTCAACCAAGTTGCTTAAGATTTTTATAGTAAATTTTTTCGGCATGAACCATGAGACGGGATATGTTCATACTAGAATTCAACATAGTCAAACTACATTCGTTAACCACAAGGTCGGCTACTTCCATCACAAATTTGTTCATCTTGGTTCTATACCCCCACAATAGTAGGGGAATATTTGGATAGTTGAGTGAACTTGAGACTATACTCCACTAATACTCCCTGGCATAAGTTTATAAATTGTTGCATATTCATATCTCTTAGTTCTAAGGGAAACAACCTACAAAGGAAGGCTGCCTTGATAGCTCCTCAAGTAATCCAGCCTTCTCTAACCGGTTTTTCATCCCTCCATTGCTCATACCAAACTTGAGTCACATCATTGAGGTAGTAGGTAGCTAGTTCAATAGGAACATGAGGGTTTTGAGACAAAACGGGAAATAACCTCATTCACATTCCCCCTTCAACCCTTCGAGCATTGTTCCTTCATGTATTTATTGCATATAAACACAAGAAATAGAATAGAAGATAGGGACATGTAGAGTTAAAAGTCTAAATTCATGACTTCAAGATTACCAACAAAGTGAGACTTTCCTAGCATCACATAGCCTCTCAGTCATAAGTTTGGCGTGCTTCACACCCATGAACAGGACTGTACATAGATGTGGTTCAATAAGACATCATTCTTAAGATTTATTTAACCTTATGCTCTAATACCAAGTTTTTCACAATAGGGAAGCACCCTTTAGACTTAAGCGGAGTCTTTTTCCTCAAAGATGTCTAAGAATAGCCTCTTAGAATTCATCAGTACATTTCATTGGTCAAAATACGGAAAACTTGAAACTTTATACGTAATTGAGATATACATAGACCTCTTGCTTACATCACATATATACATTTACATATGGAGTATACTTAGACACCTTAAATAGGAAGCTTACATTGGACTTTTCGTTTATTTAACATAAATAACATATTAGGAGTTGGTCTAATCATATCGTCTTATAGTGAACCATATAATTGAAACACCACATTTAGGCATATCTCTTACACAAGTACATATTTTCCACGTAGGGCTTACAACAAATTTCTTGAAGAATACAGTAGAAACGAATGTGTTTTAGATTATATTTTTACTACTAGGGTAGATAAAAGGCACCATCCTAAAACTCGGAGGACTCATCTAGTATTTGGAGGAAGAATTCCAAGTGTTCTTGCACTGTGTCCTAGAATCTCATCAATTGAAGGAAACTACAACGTTTTTAAAAAAGGGAAGAAATATGGGTTAGTACAATACACTTATAGTAAGTATGTCACGTATTCATAGAATTATTTATGTATAACAAACAACAAAATTTAGTCAAAGTCATGCTTAATGTTCAATAACTCATCATGAACATAGATGGAACATTATAAATCAATCAAAAATGATATTAACCTAACACAAAAGAAATATAACCAATACTTGTACAAAGCAAAAAATAGAACCCCATAACCCTATCCAACGATAAGAGACCTTTAGTCACTTACCGCACACATAAACATAATGTCATACTATATTATAACATGTTTAATTTATAAGGTCATACAAAGTTTAACATACATAATATGTAAACAACTTGATCATACAACTCACTAATTGAATAATCCCTTGCAATCCCATATTTGCAACGAGCAAGAAAAGTCACATACCCCCCCTCACCCTATAGAGTGACCTTCAAGACAAACCTAATAATAGTTTAAATACCTGACGTATTCATTTACCTTATTACATTAGGGAAAATAGTACATTAACCGACATGAGACCATCTGATCTACATGGAATCCGATGTTCTCCTCCAACACCGAAAAGAGAGGGTTAACACTTTCCTAATGTTTAAGCAATCTTATATAGCTATCTATGTGGATCCACTTAGATACATTCCTATGTAGGCACATAGCTAAGGGTCAATGAGATTGTTACTAGAAACCTTGACTTACTAACGTGGAGGTGTCCATCACATGAGACAACTGTTATCTTGGAAATCAGGACTTATTAATCGTGAAGAAACCCATATGGGAGTTTCAAACTTACTAAACGTGAGACCTCCAGCTCATTTACATGCTCTTTCATACTAAGCATTTACTACTTTAGTAATCATCATACTTATAATACAATATCACAATAGCCTCTTCTAGACCCTATATGAAGAGTTCATAATAATAGCTCATAATTATTCACATGTGAAAATTATATATTTACATTAGAAGACCACATAATAGTGAGTAAGCCCTTCACTCAAACTTTACCATAATCACGAGAAGTTACTTTTAGTTATATAATAATTATATCTTATTATTCTTGCATACTTCATATCTAATTCAATAGTCTATGGTTAAGAGTGGGTAATACTTACTATCGACATCGCAACCACACATTCAACATAAAAGCACTACAATCAATTAAATCATACTTCATAATTGAATTCAAGAATAATTAATTTTCATACCTTATTGCCGTCGCATTTCCTTCATACTTCAATTACCATGAATTTTGATAACCAATGCATAAACAAGGTAAATTCAATAATTATTACATATCAATGATTATTCTACACATTCATATAATCATTATCTTTCCCAATTACAATGAAATTCCAAAGCATAAAGAGTTTAGGGAAGAACAAGGGTTGAAGGGGAAATCTTGATTGATTAGAAATAATTGAACATGAAAACTTAGTCAAACACCGATATAAAACTATAATTCATCACAATTGATTAACAATTTCATTTTGAAAAGAGAATCCATGTCTAGATTAAAAACCTAGTTTTGAGGAAGTTGAAAATCATCTTCTAATAAGTTTCTTGGGGAAAGGAATTCCAAGAGTGAAAGAAACCATAACTTAATGATAATCTTTTGACGAATTTGAGATAAAAACATTGGTGAATTCATTATTGTATTAGAGTGCTACTGTTCTTCAATGGAGGTTGAAGTTTGGGGAAGAGGGAAGCTACAGAAATGTTAAAGAGATGTGTGTTTGGGAATTATGGGAGTTGGGTTAGTATAAATAAGCTTAGGTATTTATATAGGTCAATAATATACCTAATTATACTTCCATTAACCCTTAATTAAATAACTAACCAACTAAATAATTAAATGAACCATTTTAAAATATCACATCTTAATCAGACTTGACCTACGAGACCTCGACCTACAGCCCGTACGACAGTCGACACCCACAACACCAACCTTCATAAAAAACCTTTATTTTTGTTAGAAACTATGAATTTTTTACATTCTTAGAAATTGGATAAGTATTGAACGATGGATGCATCGACGCCCCTTTGTCCAACCTTTGCCTCGTCGCTTTCAATCACATGTGGGTACTACCTCTTATTGAAGATTTGGGTCAAATGCAAATTTCCTTGTAGAATGTTCCTTCGAGAGTTGTACCCGAACTTTTTGACCCTATATACAATTTAACACATGTTTAACACCTTTGTACCAAATTTCATCAAATTTAGACTCCAAAATCCCCGTATAATAAGCTATGACACACTAATCTCTAATTCACAATTCACCGAACCTCATGGACGTTCCTTGACGTTTTGACTGTAAAACCCCGTAAGTGTTTTATATGTTATGTATATCTGATCTGATAAATATGACTGTTAACATGACTTTAAGATAATATATCTTTGAGTATGATCGTGCTCTATATTGGTGTAATCCTTAACTTGTACACGTTCTGTGGTATGTGCATTGAAGACATTCTCATGACGTAGCATACTTTTCCAAAGATATGATAAATGATTTTTTTTCATGCATGTCCTTCAATGTTACGTGCATATATCTATACTTAGTACATGTGGCGTACTTACCCCATCACTTTAAATTACTAAAAATGTATGGTCCGACCATTAAAGATTAAGAAGGTCGATAGAAGTAACTTTGAACTCTTTCTCCAAGTGTTTTAGGTCTTCATGTTCGGAGATGCAATATTTTTTATCATAGCTTATGAAGACTTTAGGAGTTATTATGAATATCCTATTTGCAGTTATGTTCTTGGATTTTTTTTTGTATTAAAGCCTATATGGTATATTGAATATTTATTGGCTAATTAAAGAATTGAACTCTTAGATGGTTTTAATATATGTCAGATTGATTTTTAGAATATTGTATGTTTTTATGAATGTTAAATATGAAGTCCAAGTACACTTCAAATAGAATGTAAAAGTTTTAATTTTCCAAAATTTTTACTGATCACTTGTTATGACGAATGATAAGGGCTTGTCTGAGTTCTAAGAAAGGATGATGGCGCCGGTCTCATATGGGGTATGCGCTCTCACTGTGACATTATATGACTTCGGTTTTGTTTAGCGTGTTTTTGGTTTTGGGTTTACAACATTTTAGAGTCTAGAGTTTCAATCATTAGGGTTTCGTAAGGGCTTTTAATGGTTTTTAGGGTTTGTAAGTACGTTTCTTATGGTTTGGATTTTAGGGTTTTTTAAAGTTTTAGGTTTAAATTTTAGGGTTTAGCTTACGGTTTAGTGGTTTCTTAACATTTGAGTATTAGGTTAAGGGTTTTATTTAAGTTGATAGGGTTTATGGCTTTGGTTTTTTTAAGTTGAGGTATTTTAGGGTTTTACAGGCTTAGGGTGTAACGACCTGTTTAGTCGTTTTGAGCAGCAGATTTTATTTCTAGAAAAACTGGCTGAGACGACGGTCACCCCGACGGACCGTCATGGGCACGACGGACCGTCGAGGGTGTCTCGTCCTAGAACACTTAGAATTCTGAAATTTATGTTCTAAAATCGACTCTCTGTAATCTGTGACGGACCTGCAGGACGGACCGTCACAGCTACGACGAACCGTCGTGAGATTCCGTTGCAAAACACTTCAACTCTTGAGAATTTGGTACGGGGAACGAGTTTCTGAACGTAATGACGGAAGTGCAGGACGGACCGTCACAGGCGTGACGGACCGTCACAGTCTACTTAGCGAAAAATGGAGTTCTAAGATGCTGTGACGACCTGCGTGACGGACCATCGCAGGCACGACGGGCCGTCACAGGTTGCGTAATCCCAGTTGGAGTCGGATTTCTGGTTAAGTTTTAAGGGACGATTTGGATTATTCTTTCCTTAATTATAAAGTTAGAGGGTTAATATTAATAAGTCTAATTACTTGGGGGTTAAAAGAGGTAACCTTAAGTTAATTAGTGGGGTATTATTGCCATCTTTTATTCTTAATTATAGTTTGGAATAAGAAAAAGAGAAAGAACAGAAAGAGAGAGAGAAATCGATCGAGAGGGAGGAATATCAAAGCTTGGGAAATTGCTTGTTGATTCCAATTCTTCGGTGGAGGTAGGTTATGGTTTTTACGATATTCGTAGTGAACTCTTAATAGTAAATGATATGTATTGATTGTATTGTAAACCCTGCTATATGCTTAATTGTATGCTTGCATGAATATGATTATGTGATTTTGATAAAACAAGCATGATGGAAACTATTGAATCCCAAATCTTG
>CM064964.1:7638418-7812525 GCA_032847665.1 Solanum chilense
AAATGAGTATGGTAATGAGGCTTGAGCCCTCATGAATGAACTTGATGGTACTTATTGATGATTATAGTACTTTTTGTTGCTACATGTTGAGTTTTATAGTTGATTTATGATATTAACTGATATATATTGTTTTCTATTTTGAGTTGGCCGATGATATCTACTCAGTACCCGTGGTTTGTACTGACCCCTACTTTTATGTTTTCTTCTTTGTTATTTGTGGAATGCAGCAAACGTTCCGTCGTCTTCAACTCAACAGTAAATCTAGCCAGTCTTCACTACATCGGAAATTCAGGGTGAGCTAATGCGTCAAGCTTGGACTGGGTCTTCTTCTTCAAGTCTTGATGCCTTGAACTTCCGGCATGGACTAGCGTTTATTTGTTTTAGTTTCTTAGACATTTTTAGTTTAGTAATTTGATCATAGATGTTCTTGTGATGATGACTTCCAGATTTTGGGGAAATAATAGATTGTTGAATTTTAGTAGTTATTGAGTTAGTTCTTATTAATGAGTTAAGTCTTCCGCATTATTTTCTGTTGTTATACATTGAAATGTTAAGGTTAGATTTTTTGGTTCGCTCACATAGGAGGGTAAATGTGGGTGCCAGTCGCGGCCCCGGTTTTGGGTCGTGACACTTGTACTTGTTGATTGTCACCTGTTAAGTATTGTGGTTGATTTTATATTATTATTCAGTATATATTGCTTTCTATTTTGAGTTGGCCGATGATACCTACTCAGTACGTGTTCCTTGTACTGACCCCTACTTGTAATTTTCTTATTGTTTTGTGGAGTGCAACAAGTGTACCATCGACTTCGACTCGCCCGCAACTCTAGCCAGTCTTCATCACGTCAGATTTCAGGGTGAGCTATTGTTCCTAGCTCGGACAAGATTCTCTCCTTCACGTCTTGATGTCTTGAAGTTCGGACAAGGACCATCTCTTTTACTTATTTTAGCTTCTTAATTAATCTTAGATTTATAAATTCGAGGATAGATGTTCTTGATGTGCTGACATCTAGATTTTGGGGATAATAATTGATAAACTTTAGAAGCTTATTTATTTTTTATATTAATGAGTTTTGAGTCTTCCGCATTATATTTTATTCACTATGGTTGAAATATTAGTAAACGTTGGGGTTTAGATTTGTTGGTTCGTTCACATAGGAGGATAACTGTGGGTGCCACTCGCGGCTCGTTTTGGGTCTTGACAAACTTGGTATTAGAGCGTTAGGTTCATTGGTCTCATCACACAAGAACAAGTCTAGTAGAGTCTTGAGGAACGGTAGGGTGACGCCCTTACTTTTCTTTGAGAGGGTATAGGACTTTAGGAAAATTCCATTCTTTCTTTCTTTCGTGCTATTACTTGAATCGAATTGGTATCTAGGTGATACAAATTGGTATATGACATCCTCACTCTATTTCGCAGATGGTTAGAACTAGAGCAACAACTGTGCCAACACCAACACCGGCAAGACAGGGTGCATCTGAGCCAACCACTGGGGCTGTAGCTCGAGGAGGAGCACTGGCAAGAGGCCGTGGTAGAGGTCGCAGGAGGACGCCCTCTAGAGGTATAGGACAAACACCTGGTCCAGCTAGTAATAGGGCGGTGACTTCTCCACCAACTGATGAGGTAGTAAGAGAGGGTGAGGAAGGGGAAAATGAGCAGGTGAAAGATGAGGAACTACCACCCCAGCCTACCCCAGAGATGATTAATCAGGTTTTTACTTATCTTAGCGGGTTATCTGATCAGGGCCATACACCTCCAGTGTTTTCTGCACCAGCACCTCAGGTTCCGGGAGTACAACATGCAGCTGTTGTGGCTCCCCGCATGGATGCCTCATTGAAAGTAGGCACGTTTCCTCAATTGACTACAGGGCCTATAATGACGAGTGATCAGCATGAACTTTTCACTAAATTCTTGAAGTTGAAACCTCCAGTCTTCAAGGGTGCTGAATCTGAGGATGCCTATGCTTTTCTGGTTAATTGTCATGAACTGCTACATAAGATGGACATAGTAGAACGATTCGGTGTTGAGTTTGTGACCTATCAATTTCAGGGGAATGCAATAATGTGGTGGCGGTCGTATGTTGAATGTCAACCAGCACAGGTACCACCTATGACGTGGGCATCATTCTCTAGCTTATTTATGGAGAAGTATATACCCCGGAGTTTAAGGGACAAGAGGAGAGATGAGTTCCTAAGCCTAGAGCAAGGCAGGATGTCTGTTACTGCTTATGAGGCTAAATTTCGTGCACTATCCAGGTATGCCACCCAGCTTTGCTTCAGTCCACAAGAGCGGTTTCGCCGTTTTGTGAAGGGATTGAGGTCAGATTTGCAGATCCCAGCCTTACAGGTAGCTGCTGCAGCAAAATCCTTTCAGGAAGTGGTTGATTTTTTGATAGAGGTTGAGGGAGTGAAGCAATATGACTTCACCATGGCGTCTACATCTAAGAAGTTCTGTAAGGGAGGTGAGTTTAGTGGTTCTTACTCCAGAGGGCAGAGTTCAGGAGGTTACCCAGCCCGACCTATTCAGTCTTCACTGCAGGCTGCAGCTGGGGGTCCATCGCAGACCAGTCAACATTTCTCTGAGTTTTGAGGTTATCCCTAGACTTCGTCGTTCTCACAGAGACCTATGCTTGACTCTTGATATTGTTATGGATGTGGAGAGACTGGACATATTAGGAGGTATTGTCCAAAACAGAGTTACAGACCCCCAATAGTTAGAGGTAGAGGTGGTCATGGTAGAGGCCGCCATTCTGGAGGACGTGGTGGCCAAGGAAATGGTGGTCACCAAATCAGTCGTGGTGGCGGGCAAGTTGGAACTACTGCAGCGCAACATGGTACGGGCAACGGGCAGACAGGTGATAGGGCCATTGTTATGCTTTCCCCGGGAGGTCTGAAGCAGAGACATCTGATGCCGTTATCACAGGTAATCTTTTGGATTGTGATATCATGGCTTCTGTATTATTTGATCCTGGATCCACATTTTCATATGTATCTTCCTCATTTGCTACTGGTCTTGATTTACATTGTGATTTGCTTGACATGCATATCCGTGTCTCTACTACTGTGGGTGAGTCTGTGATAGTTGAAAAGGTGTATAGGTCTTGTCTTGTGACTTTTGTGGGGAGCAGTACTCATGTAGATTTGATTATCCTAGAGATGGTTGATTTTGATGTGATTCTGGGTATGACTTGGCTTTCTCCAAATTTTGCAATCTTAGATTGTAATGCTAAAACTGTGACATTGGCCAAGCCTGGGACAGATCCGCTTGTGTGGGAGGGTGACTATATTTCCACTCCAGTTCGTATCATCTCTTTTCTTCGTGCTAAGAGAATGGTTAGTAAGGGTTGTTTAGCTTTCTTGGCACACCTCAGGGATGATACTTTCCAAGTACCTTCGATTGAGTATGTTTCGATAGTCCGTGAGTTTGTAGATGTATTTCCTGTAGACCTTCCTGGTATGCCACAGGATAGGGATATTGATTTTTGTATTGATCTGGATCCGGGTACTCGCCCCATTTCCATACCCCCTTATAGAATGGCCCCAGCCGAGTTAAGGGAGTTAAAGGCCCAACTTCAGGAGTTGTTAGGTAAAGGTTTTATTAGGCCAAGTGTATCCCCTTGGGGTGCTCCTGTTTTATTTGTGAAGAAGAGGGATGGAAGTTTTCGTGTCTGTTTCGATCAGTTACAAGGTGCTTGTGTCTTCTCTAAGATTGACTTGAGATCCGGTTACCATCAACCGAAAATACGGGCAACGGATGTGCCAAAGACTGCTTTTCGAACTAGGTATGGGCATTACGAATTTGTGGTAATGTCTTTTGGTCTTACGAATGCCCCTGCTGCGTTCATGAGCTTGATGAACGGGATTTTCAAGCCATATCTGGATCTCTTTGTGATCGTATTTATTGATGATATACTGATATACTCAAAGAGTAAGAAGGAACACGAGGAGCATTTGAGGATGGTGTTAGAGTTGTTGAGGAAGAAAAAGCTTTATGCCAAAATTCTCCAAGTGTGAGTTTTGGCTAGATTCAGTGTCCTTCTTGGGACACGTGGTTTCTAAGGATGGAGTAATGGTGGATCCTTCTAAGATTGAGACCGTGAAGAATTGGGTAAGACCTACTAACGTGTCGGAAATAAGGAGCTTTGTTAGGTTAGCTAGCTATTACCGTTAATTTGTCAAGGGATTCTCTTCTATTGCTTCCCAATTGACGAACTTGACTAAGCAGAATGTTCCATTTGTATGGTCGGATGAATGTGAGGAAAGCTTTCAAAAGCTCAAGACCTTGTTGACTACTGCACCAATTCTTACCTTGCCGGTAGAGGGTAAGAATTTCATCATTTACTGTGATGCATCCTATTCTGGTTTGGGTGCAGTGCTAATGCAAGAGAAGAATGTGATTGCTTATGCTTCGAGGCAATTAAAGGTGCATGAACGTAAATATTCGACCCATGATTTGGATTTGGCCGCGGTAGTATTTGCATTAAAGAAATGGAGGCACTATTTAAATGGGGTTAAGTGTGAAGTCTATACGGATCATCGTAGCCTACAATATGTCTTTACTCAGAAAGATTTGAATTTGAGACAGTGGAGATAGATGGAACTACTAAAGGACTATGATGTTACCATCTTGTATCACCTAGGGAAGGCTAATTTTGTGGCAGACGCCTTAAGTAGAAAGGCAGGAAGCATGGGAAGTCTAGCTCATTTGCAAGTCTCTCGACGCCCGTTGGCTAAAGAAATCCAAAACTTGGCTAATGACTTTATGAGGGTAGAAGTAAATGAGAAGGGAGGATTTTTAGCTTCTGTGGAGGCGAGATCTTCTTTTCTTGACAAAATCAAGGGAAAATAGTTTGATGATGAGAAAATAAGCCGAATTCAGGATATGGTGTTGCCAGGAGAGGCTAAAAAGAAAATTATGGATGTGGAAGGTGTTTTGAGGATTAAGCGAAGGGTATGTGTGCCCCGTGTTGATGATTTGATCAACACTATTCTTACAAAGGCTCATAGCTCCGGATATTCTATACACCCTGGTGCAACCAAGATGTACCGTGACCTAAAGCAACACTTTTTGTGGAGTAGAATGAAGCGAGTCATTGTCAATTTTGTTGCCAAATGTCCAAATTGTCAACAAGTAAAGTATGAACACCAGAGGCCCGGAGGAACACTTCAGAGAATGCCCATTCCTGAATGGAAGTGGGAGAGAATTGCAATGGACTTCGTGGTTGGTCTTCCAAAGACGTTGGGTAAGTTCGATTCTATTTGGGTAATTGTAGACAGATTAACCAAGTCCGCTCACTTCATTCTGGTCAAGGTGACCTACAATGCAGAGAAGTTAGCCAAAATCTACATCTCAGAAATCGTTCGATTGCATGGAGTTTTACTTTCCATCATATCAGATAGAGGTACGCAGTTTACTTCTAAGTTTTGGAGAACATTGCATGCTGAATTAGGTACTAGAGTGGAACTTAGTACTGCATTTCATCCTCAGACCGATGGTTAGTCTGAGCGAACGATTCAAGTGTTGGAGAATATGCTTCGTGAATGTGTGATAGAATTTGGTGGCCATTGGGATAACTTCTTACCCTTGGCAGAGTTTTCATACAATAATAGCTATCACTCCAGTATTGACATGGCTCCATTTGAAGCATTGTATGGGATGAGATGTAGGTCTCCCATTGGTTCGTTTGATGCATTTGAGGTTAGACCTTGGGGTACGGATCTGTTGAGGGATTCATTGGAAAAGGTGAAAGCTATTCAAGAAAAACTTGTAGCGGCTCAAAGTAGGCAAAAGGAATATGCGGATCGAAAGGTTAGAGACTTGGAGTTCATGGAGGGTGAACAAGTCTTGCTAAAGGTTTCACCCATGAAAGGGGTGATGCGGTTTGGAAAAAGGGGTAAGTTAAGTCCAAGGTATATTGGACCATTTGAAGTACTTAAGTGAGTAGGGGAGGTGGCTTATGAATTAGCCTTGCCTCCAGGGCTGTCAGGAGTGCATCCGGTATTTCACGTGTCAATGTTGAAAAGATACCATGGGGATGGAAATTACATCATTCGTTGGGATTCGGTTCTGCTTGATGAGAATTTGTCTTATGAGGAGGAACCTGTTGCTATTTTAGATAGAGATGTTTGCAAGTTGAGGTCGAGGGAGATTGCATCCATCAAAGTTCAATGGAAGAATCGACCAGTTGAAGAAGCCACTTGGGAGAAGGAGGCAGGTATGCAAGAAAGATATCCACACCTGTTTACGGATTCAGGTACTTCTTCTCGTCCTTGTTTTTATTCTTTTGATCATTCGAGGACGAACGATGGGTAAATTGGTATCTATTGTAACGACCTGTTTAGTCGTTTTGAGCAGCATATTTTATTTCTGGAAAAACTGTCGGAGTCGACGGAACCCACGACGGACCGTCATGGGCAGGACGGACCGTCGTGGGTGTCTCATTCCAAAACACTTAGAATTCTGAAATTTGAGTGCTGAAATGGACTCTCTAAACTCTATGACGGACCTTCAGGACGGACCGTCACAGATACGACGAACCATTGTGAGGTTCCGTTTCAAAACACTTCAACTCTTGAGAATTGGGTACTGGGAACAATTCTCTGAACTTCGTGACGGAAGTGCAGGACGGACCGTCGTAGGTACGACGGACCGTCACAGACTCTTCAAGGAAATTGAGTCTCTGAAGTTTGTGACAAACCTGCAGTACGGACCGTCACAGGCACGACGGGCCATCACAGGTTGCGTAATCCCAGGCGGGGTCGGATTTCTATTTAAGTTTTAAAGGGGCGTTTTGGACTATTCCTGCTATAATTATAAAATTCGTGGGTTTATATTAATAACTCAATTTCTTGGGGGATAAAAGAGGTAACCTTGAGTTAATTAGTGGGTTATTATTGTCATCTTTTACACTTAATTATATGTTAATTAGGGTAAAAGAAAGAGGGTTTGAATAAAGAAAATAAAAAGAACAAAGAGAGAGAGAGGATCGATAGACAGGGACGAACGAAGGGAAAAACCAAGCTTTGGGGAATTTGCTTACTTGATTACGAATCTTCGGTGGAGGTAGGTTATGGTTTATGCTATTTCATAGTAAACTCTTAATAGCGAATGATATGTGTTGGTAGTATTGTAAACCCTTCTATATGTTTAATTGTATGCTTGCATGAATATGATTATGTGATTGTGATAAAATAAGCATGATGAAGCTATTGAATCCCAGATCTTGAAAAAAACCCTAATCTACCTTGTTAATGGGATTGATGATGCCTTGGTATAAGAGAAGGCTTGATGAATTGATAGAATGATGTTAGTTGATCGGACTGTCACGTACCGACACATAGTATTAAGGGATCGGGTGTCACAAACCGACAGGTAGAATTAGGGGATCAGAGTGTCACGTACCGACACATAATATTAAGGGATCGGGTGTCACGAACCGACACGTAGAATTAGGGGATCCGAGTGTCACGTACCGACACATAGTATTAGGGGATCGGGTGTCACGAACCAACACGTAGAATTAGGGGATCGGAGTGTCACGTACAGACATATAATAGTAGGGGATCGGAGTGTCACGTACCGACACAAGAGGAAGAAAGATAATGAATCTTGAAAGATGTTAATATACTCAATATAATAAACCTAATTCCCAAATTAGTATGTTATTGAGGCTTGAGTCCTCATGGATGAACTTGGTGGTACTTGTTGATGATTATACTACTTGTTGTTGCTACATGTTGAGTATTGTAGTCGATTTATGATATTAACTTATATATACTGTTTTCTATTTTGAGTTGGCCGATGATACCTACTCAGTACTTGTGTTTTGTACTGACCCCTACTTGTATGTTTCTTTCTTTGTTATTTGTGGGGTGCAGCAAACACGCCGTCGTCTTCAACTCAACCGCAATTCTAGCAAGTCTTCATTACACCAGAATTCAGGGTGAGCTAATGCTTCTAGCTTGGACTGGATCTTCTTCTTCATGTCTTGATGCCTTGAACTTCCGGCATGGACTAGCTTTTTATATATTTTAGCTTCATAGACATTCTTAGTTTAGTAATTTGAGGATAGATGTTCTTGTGATGATGACTTCCAGATTATGGGGAAATAATAGATGTTGAGTTTTTAGAAATTAATGAATTGATTTCCATTTATGAGTTTAAGTCTTCCGCATTACTTTATGTTGATATTATATTGAAATGTTAGGTTTTGTATTGGTTGGTTCGCTAACATAGGAGGGTAAGTGTGGGTGCCACTCGCGGCTCGGCTTTGGGTCGTGACACTACTGCACCAATTCTTACCTTGCCAGTTGAAGGCCAGAAAATTTCATTGCTTATTGTGATGCATCTTATTCTGGTTTTGGTGCAGTGCTAATGCAGGAGAGGAATGTAATTAATCATGCTTTGAGGCAATTAAAAGTGCATGAACGTAACTATCCGAACCATGATTTGGAGTTGGCTGCAGTTGTGTTTGCATTAAAGCAATGGAGACATTATCTATACGGGGTCAAGTGTGAAGTCTATACAGATCATCGTAGTTTACAGTATGTCTTTACTCAGAAAGTTTTGAATTTGAGGCAGAGGAGGTGGATGGAACTACTGAAGGACTATGATATTACTATTTTGTATCACCCAGGAAAAGCTAATGTGGTGGCAGATGCTTTAAGTAGAAAAGCAGGGAGCATGAGAAGTTTAGCCCACTTACAGGTTTCTAGACGCCCATTGGCTAGAGAGGTTCAGACTCTGGCTAATGACTTTGTGAGGCTGGAAGTACTAGAGAAAGGAGGATTTTTGGCCTGTGTGGAGGCAAGGTCTTCTTTTCTTGACAAGATTAAGGGAAAGCAGTTTACTGATGAGAAGCCGAATTCGAGATATGGTATTGTGAGGAGAGGCTAAAGAGGAAATAATTGATGAGGAAGGTTTTTTGAGAATTAAGGGAAGGGTATATGTGCCCCGTGTGGATGATTTGATTCACACTATTCTTGCAGAGGCTCATAGTTCAAGGTACTTTATACATACTGGTGTAACCAAGATGTATCGTGACCTAAAACAACATTTTTGGTGGAGTAGAATGATGCGTGACATTGTTGATTTTGTTGCCCAGTGCCCGAATTGTCAGCAGGTAAAGTATGAACACCAGAGGCCCGGAGGAACACTTCAGAGAATGCCCATTCCTGAATGGAAGTGGGAAAGAGTTGCAATGGGTTTCGTGGTTGGTCTTCCAAAGACATTGGGTAAGTTTGATTCTATTTGGGTAATTGTTGTTAGATTAAATAAGTCTTCTCACTCCATTCCGGTCAAGGTGACTTACAATGCAGAGAAGTTAGCCAAACTGTATATCTCAGAAATTGATCGATTGCATGGAGTTCCGCTTTCCATCATATCAGATAGAGGTACGCAATTTACTTCTAAGTTTTGGAGAACATTGCATGCTGAATTAGGTACTAGGTTGGATCTTAGTACTGCATTTCACCCTCAGACAGATGGACAGTCTGAGCGAACGATTCAGGTGTTGGAGGATTTGCATCGTGCATGTGTTATAGAATTTGGTGGTCATTGGGATAACTACTTACCCTTAGAAGAGTTTTCATACAATAATAGCTATGACTCAAGTATTGATATGGCCCCATTTGAGGCACTGTATGGGAGGACATGTAGGTCTCCCATTGGTTGGTTTGATGCATTTGAGGTGAGACCATGGGGTACCGACCTTTTGAGGGAATCGTTAGATAAAGTAAAATTCATTCAGGAAAAGCTTCTAGCAGCTCAGAACACGCAAAAAGAATATGCAGATCGAAAGGTTAGGGACTTGGATTTTATGGAGGGTGAACAAGTCTTGCTGAAGGTTTCACCCATGAAAGGGGTGATGCGGTTTGGTAAGCGAGGTAAGCTTAGTCCGAGGTATATTGGTCCATTTGAAGTTCTGAAATGCGTGGGGGAGGTGTCTTATGAATTGGCATTGCCTCCAGGACTCTCAGGAGTGCACCCGGTATTTCATGTGTCTATGCTGAAAAAATACCATGGGGATGGAAACTACATTATTCATTGGGATTCAGTTCTTCTTGATGAGAATTTGTCTTATGAGGAGGAACCTGTTGCTATTTTTGATAGAGAGGTCCGCAAGTTGAGATCAAAAGAGATTGCATCTATCAAGGTTCAGTGGAAGAATCGGCCAGTTGAAGAGTCCACTTGGGAGAATGAGGCTGATATGCAAGGAAGATATCCACATCTTTTACAGATTCAGGTACTCTTTGTCGCCCTTGTTTTTCTTCCTGAGATCGTTCGAGGACGAACGATGGATAAATTGGTATCTATTGTAACAACCTGTTTAGTCGATTCGAGTAGTAGAATTATTTTTGATAATAACTGATTGTGTTGACGGGTCACACGACTGACCGTCATGGTCACGACGGACCGTCAAGGCTCTTCGTTCCAAAACACTTCAACTTTGAAATCTGTGTACTGAGATCGACTCTCTGAACTTCACGACGGAACTGCAGCACGGACCGTCGTAGACACGACGGACCGTCACAAACCGCTTTACGGAATTTAACTCTCTGAACTTTGTGATGGACCTGTAGGACATACCGTCATAGACACGACGGACCGTCACAGGTTGCGTAACCCCAACTGGGTCGGATTTCTGCTAATAGTTTTAAATGGGTGTTTTGGACTATTCATGACACACTTTATGAAATTAGTGGCGTAAGTTTAATAATTTATTTACTTGGGGGTTAAAGGAGATAACTTTAAAAAAAATAATGGGTCACTTTTATCATAATGAATTATATGATAATTAGGGTAAAAGAAAAAGAATCTGGAGAAGAAAAATAAAAAGAAGCAGAGAGGGAGAACGAGCGAGAAAGAGAGAACGAAGAGGACAGCAAAAGGCATTGGGGAGATAGCTTTCTTGATCACGATTCTTCGGTGGAGGTAGGTTATGGTTTATTTATATGTGATTGATAAACTCTAAATAGCGATTGATATGTATTGGGTGGTATTGTAAAGTCTTCTATATGCTTGATTGTGTGTTTGTATGTTGTGATCGTATAATTGTGGTGGTTAGAATGATGAGACTGTTGAATCTTCAATCTTGATTCCTCTCTATTAATATGACGCCTTGACATAAAGAAGGCTTGATTAACTAAAATAATGAGATAAATGGATCAGAGTGTCACGTTCTGACACGTTGTATTAGGGGATCGGAGTGTCACGTTCCGACACGTAGTATTAGGGGATCAGAGTGTCACGTTCCGACATGGTAGTAATAATGGATCGGAGTGTCATGTTCCGACACGTAGTATTAGGGGATCGGAGTGTCACGTTCCGACACGGTAGTAATAATGGATCGGAGTGTCACGTTTCGACACGTAGTATTAGGGGATCGGAGTGTCACGTTCCGACACGCAGCATTAGGGGATCGGAGTGTCTTGTTCCGACACAATAAGTATAAAGAGAAGTAATGTTGAATTAGTTTAATATACTCAAATTCGAAGAACCTATTTCCCAAATGAGTATGGTGTGGAGGCTTGAGTTCTCATAGGTGTGTTTGGTGTTGCTGCCAATGGTTCTTGTACTTGTTGATTGTCACCTGTTAAGTATTGTGGTTGATTTTATATTATTATTCAGTATATATTGCTTTCTATTTTGAGTTGGCCGATGATACCTACTTAGTACGTGTTCCTTGTACTGACCCCTACTTGTAATTTTCTTATTGTTTTGTGGAGTGCAACAAGTGTACCATCGACTTCGACTCGCCCGCAACTCTAGCCAGTCTTCATCACGTCAAATTTCAGGGTGAGCTATTGTTCCTAGCTCGGACTGGATTTTCTCCTTTACATCTTGATGTCTTGAAGTTCCGACATGGACCATCTCTTTTACTTATTTTATCTTCTTAGTTAACATTACATTTAGAAATTCGAGGATAGATGTTCTTGATGTGATGACTTCCAGATTTTGGGGATAATAACTTATAAACTTTAGAAAATTATTTATTTGTTATATTAATGTGTTTTGAGTCTTCCGCATTATATTTTTTTCACTATGGTTGAAATATTAGTAACCGTTGGGGTTTAGATTTGTTGGTTCGCTCACATAGGAGGATAAGTGTGGGTGCCACTCGCGGCTCGTTTTGGGTCGTGACACCATAATAAACCCAAAATTCAATGAACACTAGAATAAACCCTAAATGCATTATAAATCCATTGAAAACCCTAATATCTAGACCTAACATCCTAAACAATAAGAAACACAAAATCTTGTAAACCCTAAAAATGAACCCTCATAACCATTTTAGACGCATATAAAACCCTGAAATTGAAACTCTATATCTTAAATATCCTTTAAGCCTATTTATAAAAAACACAAAAGTATCCTAAGCCCTAAGCCCTAAGAAACACTTAATTATTAAAAACAATAGAAATACCGAAAACAACTGAATCGAAAAACCTCTAAATTTTTTATCCTAAATCTCATATACTAAACCCTATAAACACACACAAAAAAAAGTAAGACCTAAACCCTAAACCTAAAAAATTCTAAAATATCTTAACCAAAAAAAACCCAAAGCCCTAAACATAAAAACCAAAATAAAACTCTTAACCTAAAATTCAAAATATAAGAAAACCCTCAACCCTAAACTGAGAACCTAAAACCTAAACATAAAACCCAAAGAAACAGTAAACTCTAAACCTTAAGACACCTTATATCCTAAAAAACAAAAAAAACCATTAAAAGCCCTTAAAAACCCTAAGCTTCAAATTCTAGATCCTAAAAATCTATAAGCTTACAGACAAAAAGACACACATGAAAAACCTAAGCCCTAAACCTTAAACCGTAAAAAGCCCTATGAAACACTTAGTAATTAATAACACTAAAAAAATCCTAAAATTTCTCAACACCCCTAAACATTAAAAAATCCTATGCTCCAAAAACTGTAAATCCCTTAATAAAATATGCGCAATTCCCGAAAACACAAAATCTCTAAACCCTAAGACTATAAAACCATAAAAATCTTAACCTAAAAATAGCTCAAAGCCCTATACCCCTAATCCTAACCCAAACCCTTAAATCCTAAACCAAAAAGCGTGAACCTTAAGAAACCTTTGATCCTATAATACCTAAATTATACCCTAAACATAAAAAACCCTAAAATAGCTTACAAAAAAACCCAAAGCCCTAAAACCCAACAACCTAAACGTAACTCTTAACCAAAAATTCGAAGCTTAAGAAAACCCTAAACCCTAACATAAGACTATAAATGCTAAACATCAAACCCTAATAAACCCTAAACTCAATTCTTTAAGTACCTTATATCCTACCAACAATAAAATCATAAAAAGCCTTTATCAAACCCTAATCTTGTAACTCTAGAACCTAAAAATGCGTAAACCCAAAACCTAAAAAACACACACACAAAAAAAAAGTAAGCCCTAAACCCTAAACACTAGAAACAAGAACCATAAAAATTTCAAAAATATCTAACACCCCTTAACGTGAAAAAAACACTCTAAGATCTAAAACCTTTAAAGACATCAATCATATAAGCTAAATACCCCAAAACACAAAAATCTTAAACCCTAAACCTATAAAACCATTAAAAAAATTAAAAATAACGCAAATTCCTTATATTATCTCCAAACACAAACCTAAAACCCTAAATATAAACTGAAAACCATAAAACATAAGAAGCCCTTGATCCTATAAACCGTAAATTCAACACAAAAAGAATTACCTAAAATCCCTACAAAACAATAATCTATAAACCGTAAATCCTAAAAATCCATAAAACCCAAGATAAAACAACTCAAAAAAACCCTTTAAAAACCCTCGAAAAAATAAAACCAAAAAACTCTAATCCCTAAAAAACACAGAAAGACTTCAACCGTAAATTCTAAACCTATAAAACCATTAAAACCAGAGTCTTAACCTAAAACACCCGAAGCCCTAAAGCCTTAACAACCAAAATCCTTAACACTAAGCCCTAAAGACTTAACCCTATGCCCTACAACCTAAAACTTAAATAAAAAACTCTAAATCTTAAACCCTAAACCTTAAGAAACGCTAAGTCCTAATAACCCTTAAATAAAGCCTAAAATCCATTTCATACTGCTAAAAAATCCTTAGCTCTAAACCCTAAAACCTAAATATTCATAAACTATAAATGTAAAAAAATAATAATCAAAGAGCTAATACCTAACCCTTTAAAATGCTTAGAAACACTTAACCACAAAAAAACACTAAAAAAACAAAAAATCTAAATGAAAAAAAATTCTAAATTCTAAAATCTATAAAGCCCTAAAATACCTTAAAACTCTAATACCTTGATAAAACAACTAACAAAAAACCCTAATCCTATAAAACAATAAAAAATCATTAACCAAAACACCCAAAGCCTTAAAGCCTTGAAACTTAGATAAAACCCTGAACGTTAAATCTAAAATTTAGGAGGAAAAAATGAACAGAATCAAAGAACTTCCTTGAAAAGTTGTTACCTTTTTGTTTCCATTGTGGCTGATGTTTAGTAATTTGGCGTGAAAGTTGTTACCTCTTTTGCAACCTCTTCAATTAAATTATGCCTAGTTTAGGTATAGTTTCTTTGAATAGGTTGTTTATTTTATTTTCCTTACTTGTAAAGCAGAGTCTCCCTTATTTATGCATTTCTATAATTTTGTATTGAGAGGAGTCCTCTCCTTAGGTGCATTGTTTTAGTTTCATTTATTGAATGGAGATGAGTGAAATAGACTTATTAAGGAAGTCCACTCAAAACCGCCTTAGCATCGGAGGTAAGATTTATGTACCTCTCCTTCTAATTATTTTTTTGTCTATCTATGCTAAGGCCTGGGGGTGTTGCTAAGCCTCTGACCCCTTCCCCCCCCCCCCCAAAAGTCAATAAATAATAATTACAAAAAACTAAAACCATAAATCCTAAATCTAAAGCCCTAAGAAATCCTTAACCATAAATCCTATACCCTAAACCATTTCTAAGAACTCTAAATCATATACCCAAAACCATAATAAACCCTAAACCTTGAACTTATGAACCCTAAATCTTATAAATCATAAAATAATCTCTAAAACCATTCAAAACACCTGCAAAACCTAAGCTCTAAATCATAAATCCAAAAAATCTGTAACCCCTAAACTTAAAATGTACTAAGAATAATCTATACCCTTATCCCTAACCATAAAGAAATCTATGAAACACTTAACACTAAAAAACCCCTAAACCCAAAAAACTCTAACCTATGAACCTTAAAAAGCTCTAAACAATATATGCTAAACCCTAAAAAAGGAAAAAATCCTAAGACTTACACCCTAAACTTAAAAATTCTTAAAAACTTTAACCTTAAAACCAAAAGCCTTAAAGCCATAAAACCAAGAGTAACCCCGTCATATGAAACCTTAAACTTAAAAAAACAATAAGATCTAAGCATAAATCCCTAACCAAAAACCCTAAATATAAAATCTAAATTCCTCTGAAACCCAAGACCCTAAACCTTAAGAAACCTTAAATCCTATAAGACCAAAAATAAATCCTAAAAATAATTTAAGATACTACAAAACCCTTAGATTTGAACTCTAATCCTAAATATTTTTTAACCCTAAACCTAATAAACACAAAAAAATCCTAAGAAACTCTTATGCTTTTAAAAAAACCTTAAATAACAAAAATAAGAACAGCCTAAAAACACTAAACTCAAAAACCGAAAGACCTAAATCTTTAAAACATTGATAAAATACTTAATAAAAATCCTAAACCTAAAAAATCTCTACGCCCTAACCCCTAATAACTAATTTAAAACCATTAATCCTTACCCTACAAAAATCCCTATGCCCTAAATTCGAACCCTAATCAAAAACCCTAAACCCTCAATCTAAAACCTTAATAAATACAATACCATAAACCTAAGAAATCCAAAATACTATAGACCCTAAAATAAACACATAGAACCATTTCACACCTACAAAACCCTATTCTCTAAACGCCAAATCTTAAAAAATTTTAAACAATAAACTTAAAAAGTACACAAAAAACCCTAAAGCTTCAAAAACCAGAAGAAACACTTAACCATAATAAATTCTAAAAACCCAAAAACTCCTAAACCTAAAAATCTTTAACACCTAAGCCATATAGAGCACAAAAATGTATATGTTAAACCATAAAAAAACACAAAAAAACCCCTATGATCTAATCCAAAACCAAGAAAACAAAAAAATCTTAATCGAAAAAACACAAAGTTATAAACCCTAAAAACCTAGATAAAACTTTTAACCTAAAACTGTAAATCTATATATAAAAAAAAAAACCTAAACCCTAACATAAATCCCTAAATACTAAGCCTAAAACCCTCAGAATCCCTACACTCTACCCCAAGAGAAACTTTAAATAAGATAAACCTTAAAATAAACCCTAAAAGTTATTTTAAAATCCTAAATACTCTAACATCTAAACCCTTGGTCCTAAAATTTTTAGAACCCCAAACCTAAAAACATACAAAAAAAAAACTAAGAACTAAACATGAAGCCCTAAAAAACTCGTAGAAACACTTAACCCTTAAAACCTTTAAACTTACAAATCTCGAAGCTCTAAACCTAATAAATCCTTAAACAGTATACGCCAAACACTAAAAACACATAAAAATACTAAGACCTAAATGTTAAACCTATAATACAAAAAAAAAATACCAAGACCCTAAAATCTAGATACAATTCCTAACTTAAACCTCTAAACCTAAAAAACTCAAAGCTCTGAACCCTACTCTCTAAAAAAAAACTCATAAGAAACCCTAAGCCCTAATTTTTAGAAACCTTAAATTCTATAAATAATAAATGGAAAAAAAAAAGCCATTCGAAACCCCTACAAAACCCTAAGCTCTAAACATTAAATTCTAAAAAACTGTATAAAAAAAATCTAAGGCCTAAACCGTACTCCAAAAAAAAAAAACCTAGAAACCCTAAACCTTAATCTTTACAAATACGACATCCTATAAAGACTAAAAGAACCAAAAACCCCATTTGAAACCCCTTCAAACCCGTAAGATCTAAACACTAAATTCTAAAAATCCTTAAAACATAAATATAAAAATATCAAAAAATACCTAAGGCTTTAACGCTAAACCTAAAAAATCCTAAGAAAAACTTAAACCATAAAAATCCTAAAATCCCAAAACACCTAAACCTAAACAATACAAAGTTCTAAACTTTATAAAATCATATTTCGTGTATGTTAAACCGTAGAAATAACCAAAAAGAAAAAACCTATATCCTAAACTTTAAACTTATAAGACCCCCCAAAAACCTAAATCGTGAAAACCCAAAGCCTTAAACACTAAAACCTAGATAAATCCCTTAACCTAAAAAACCCTAAACCTTATACCCTAGCCTAAAACCCTAAATTATATACCCAAAACTTTAAGCCTTTAGACATTAAAAACACTAAATCATATACACCCTAAAATTAACCCTGAAACAATTTTAATACCCCACAAAAACATATGCACTAAACCCTAAATCCTAAATTATATGGATCCTAAACCTAAAAAAAAAAAACTTAATCCTAAAAACCCTCAGAAACAATTAATCTTTAAAAACCCTACGAAAAAATAACACTTGATATTGTGAAAACAAACACACCAAAAAACCTGACGCCCAAAAAAAGAACTAAGCTCTAAACGCTATATAAAGCCCTAAATTGGATATGTTAAATCCTAAAAAACACAAAATAACCCTAAAGCCTAAACCCTAAGCCTATAAACCTCTTTAATATATTTCTTTTAAAAACCCAAAGCCCTAAACCCAAAGAAACTAGATTAGACCCTTAAACTAAAACCCTCAACTAAAAAAAACACAAGACCTTAACCTTAAATCCTACCCTAAGACCCTAAATCCAAAACCTAATACCCCTAAAAAACCCAAAAAATTAAGGAATCATGAATCCTACAAATCGTAAAACAAACCCTAAAGACCATTTATAACTTCTACAAAATCCTAAGCTCTAAACCCTATATCCGAGAAATTTGTCAACCCTATACCTAAAAAAGGCAAAAAAATGTTCAACCCTAAATGTGTATGCTTAACTCAAAAAACCAAAAAAATCTAATCCTAAACCTATAAAACCCTAACCTGTATAAACCCAAAATCCCTAAACCTTGAAAACCTAGATAAAACCTTAAACCGTAAACAAAAACACTAAAACTATAAAACCATACAAAAAAATAACCTAAGAAAAACACAAAGCCCTTAACCCCAAACCCTAACCTAAAACCCTATTTTGAACCTTAAGAAAGCTTTGATACTATAAATACTAGGAATAATGTCCAAGTACCCCCTCAACCTATGCCCGAAATCTCCGAGACACACTAATACTATACTAATGTCCTATTACCCCCTTAACTTATTTTATTAATAATTTTTTACCCCTTTTTAGCTTAGGTGGCACTATCTTGTGGGCCCAACGATGGTTGACTTTTTTTTTGAACTAGTGCCACGTAGGCTAAAAAGGTGTAGAAAATGACATATAAAATAAGTTCAGGGGGGTAATAGGACCTTAGTATAGTATAAGTGTGTCTCTGAGATTTCGGGCATAGGTTGAGGGGGTACTTGGGTATTTTCCCTAAATACTAAGATGATCCTTAAAAAATAAAAAATCCCTAAAAAACCATAATCTCTAAACACTAAATCCAAAAAAAACCTAACATGAAAATACAAAAAAAAAAAAGAACTTAAAAACCCTACAAATAAAACGTTATAAAACTGTAAATCGTATATGTTAAACTCTAAAAACACAAAAAAAGCCTCATCCCTAAATCCTAAACCTATAAAATCATAAACAATTTAACCTAAGAAACCGAAAGCCCTAAATGCTTAACACTACGCCCTAAACCCTAAGATAAAACCCTAAATTCTAAACCCTACACCTTATGATACCCTAAATACTACAAAATCTTAAACAAACCCTTTAATCCATTTTATACTCCTACAAAACCCTAAGTTCTAAACCCAAAAAATTAAAAAATTAATAAGCCATAAACTTAGAGACACAAAAAACACTAAGAACTAATCCCTAGCCCAAAATAATCCTAAGAAACACTTAACCACAAAAAAAAATGAAAATCCCAAAATATCTAAGTGAAAATATTTTCAATTCTAAAACCTATAAAGCACTATATTGTATATTCTAAACCATAAAATACACCCAAAAAAAAACTCTAGGAGCTAGAACCCTAAAAAACCTTAACAAAAAAACTCAAAGCAATAAACCTTATGAACCTAGATAAAACAATTAACCAAAAACCCTAAACATATTAAAGCATAAAAAATCTTAACCCAAAAGACCCAAACCCCTAAAACCTTCAAACCTAGATAAAATCCTTAACCTACTAAATCGAAACAAAAAATACACCAAGACCCTAACCATAAACCTAACCTAAAATCATAAATCCTAAATATGGAACCTTAAGAAATCCTAAACTCTACACCTTATGAAATCCTAAATCCTATTCGAAAACTGTATATCCTATACCTTAAAGCCTAAGAAACCCTAAACCATGGACATTATGAAACCTAAACCCTATAAACCCTACAATAAACAAGAAAAACATTCAAAACCCCTAAAAACCTAAGCTCTAAACCTTAAATAAAAAAAAATCCATGAACTCTACAACTTAAATTTTTTTTATACCCATAGCCCTAAATACTAACAAAACTATGAAATACTTAACCGTAAAGAACCTCTAAACCCAAAAAAAATTCAAGCTCTGAGCCTTATAAATCCCTAAATCATAGATTCTAAACCATAAAAAATTTTAAATATACCATAAGACTTAAAACCTACACTTAAAAAATCCAAACAAGCATTAATCTAAAATCCAAAAGCCCTAAAGAGTTAAAACCAAGACGAAATCCAACATTTAAAACCCTAAATTTAATAAAACAGTCGTCCCTAAACCCAAATGCCTAACCTAAAACCCTAATATAAAATATCAAACCCTAAAAAAAGTAAACCGTAAGAAACCCTGAATCCAGTATTTCCTAAAACAAATCCTAAAAAACATTTAAAACCCCTACAAAATCCTATGATTTAAAACCTAATCCTAAAATTTGTAAACCCTAAACATAAAACTGTCACGACCCAATTCAAGTAGCGAGTGGCACCCACACTTACCCTCCTATGTGAGCTAACCAACCAATACAAAACCCAACATATTGAACAAAATACAATGCGGAAGACTTAAAACTCATTATCAAAATCAATTAAATAACTTCTAAAATTTATAACTCATTATCCCCAAAATCTGGAAGTCATCATCACAAGAACATCTATCCTAAAATTACTAATCTAAGAGTATCTAAGAAGCTATAATAAGTAAAAAGCTAGTCCATTCCGGAAGTTCAAGGCATCAAGACATGAAGAAGAAGATCCAGTCCAAGCTAGAAGCATTAGCTCACCCTGAAATCCGGTGTAATGAAGACTGGCTAGAATTGCGGTTGAGTTGAAGACGACGGCACGTTTGCTGCACTCCACATATAACAAAGAAAGAAACATACAAGTAGGGGTCAGTACAAAACACAAGTACTGAGTAGGTATCATCGGCCAACTAAAAATAGAAAACAATATATATCAGATAATATCATAAATCAACTACAATACTTAACATGTAGCAGCAACAAGTACTATAATCATTAATAAGTACCGCCAAGTTCACCCATGAGGACTCAAGCCTCAATACCATACTCATTTAGGAATTAGGTTCATTAGATTGAGTATATTATCATATTTCAAGATTCGTTATCTTTATTCCTCTTGTGTCGGTACGTGACACTCCGCTCCGCTACTACTATGTGTCGGAACGTGACACTCCGATCCCCTAATTCTATGTGTCGGAACATGACACTCCGATCCCCTAATTCTATGTTTCGGAACGTGACACTCCGATCCCCTAATTCTACGTGTCGGTTCGTAACACCCGATCCCCTAATTCTACGTGTCAGTTCATGACACCCGATCCCCTAATTCTACGTGTCGGTTCGTGACACCCGATCCCCTAATTCTACGTGTCGGTTCGTGACACCCGATCCCCTAATTCTATGTTTCAGAACGTGACACTCCGATCCCCTAATTCTACATGTCGGTTCGTGACACCCGCTCCACTAATCTCATTCTATCAATTCATCAATCCTTCTTTTATACCAAGGCATCATCAATCCCTTTATGTTAGTTCATCAAGCCTTGTTTTATACCAAGGCATCATCAATCCCATTATGTTAGTTCATCAAGCCTTCTTTTATACCAAGGCATCATTGTTAACAAACTAAATTTAGGATTAGAGATTCAATAGCCTCATCATGCTTATTCATCACAATTATATAATCACATCATTTAAGCACACAATCAAGCATACAGAAGGTTTATAATACTACCCAACACATATCATTCGCTATTAAGAGTCTACTACGAATAGCATAAAAACCATAACCTACCTCCATCGAAGATTCGTGATCAAGCAAGCAATTTCCCAAGCTTTGTTTCCTCTTCGTTTCCCTCTTTCTCGATCGTTCTCTGTCCCTCTCCTTGTTCTTTTTATTTTTCTTATTCAAACCCTCTTTCTTCTACCCTCATTAGCATATAATTAAGTATAAAAGATGAGGAATTAACCCACTAATTAACTCAAGGTTATCTCTTTTATCCCCCAAGTAATTTAGTTATTAATATTAAGCCACTAACTTTATAATTATAAGCAGCAATAGTCCAAAACGCCCCTTAAAATATTTACAGTAATCCGACCCAGCCTGGGATTACGCAACCTGTGACGGTCCGTCGTGCCTGTTATGGTCCGTCCTGCAGGTCCGTCACAAAGTTCAGAGACTAATTTTTTGTGGAAAATGTGTGACGGTCCGCCGTGCCCACGACGGTCCATCCTGCCATTCCGTCACGAAGTTGAGAGAGTCAATTTCAGTACCCAAATTTCAGAATTCTAAGTGTTTTGGAACGAGACCCCCTCGACGGTCCGTCGTGCCCTTGACGGTCCGTCGTGGGGTCCGTCGTCTCAGCCAGTTTTTCCAGAAATAAAATCTGCTGCTCAAAACTACTAAACAGGTCGTTACAAACAACACAAAAAAATAACCATAACAAACACTTAACCTTTAAAAATCCCCTAAAACACCCAAAGTTTTCTTTAAACTTAAAACAATTAGCTCAAATCCCTATCAATCTATAAATCGTATATGCTACACCCTAAAATATACAGAAAAGAAACACCGAGACCTAAATCAAAGGCCTTAACCATAAAGATGTTAAACTAAATACCCTAAACCAAAAACTACCTTAACATAAAACCCTAAATCCTCAAAAACCCTAATATGTAAACCGTAAATATAAATTCTATGAACACTCAAATAAACTCTCACTTCATTATAAACACATCGAAAATCCAAAACTTTAAACCCAACATCCTAAACCATAAGAAATATTAAATCATGTAGAACCTAAAGTGAACCCTTATAACCATTTAAAACACCAACAAAACCCTAATCTTGAAACCCTATATACTAAAAATCCATCCACCCTATTTCTATGAAAGACAAGAAAACTCCTAAGCCCTAAGCCCTAAGAAACACTTAACCATTAAAAACCTTAGAGAATCCAAAAACAACTTAACTTAAAAAACGCTAAAATCTAAACCATAAAAAACCTTAAATAATGTTTATTAAACCCTATAAACAAAAAGAAATCCTATTACCTAAACACTAAACCGATAAAATCTAAAAATACCCTAACCAAAAAAACCCAAAGCCCTAAATCGTACTAACAAAAATAAGGCCCTTAACCCAAAACCTGAAACATAAGAAAACACAAAACCCTAACCTAAGACCCTAAATCCTAAAACTTAATACCGTAAGAAACCCTAAACTCTAAAGCTTAAGAAACCTTATATCTTACAAACCCCAAAAACCATTAAAAGCTCTTAAAAGATCCTAAGCTTGATACTATAGATCCATATAATCCGTAAAGCCAAAACATGAAACACACACAAAAAAAACTAAGCCTAAATCCTAAAAAAACCTAAAAAACACTAACCCATTAAGAACCCTAAAAAACTAAAAATTACTAAAACACCTAAACATTAAAAAAAAACTCTAAGCTCTAAAACCAATTGAATCTTCAATCGTATATATTAAGTACCATAAAATACAAAAAACCTAAACCCTTAACCTATAAAACCATAAAAAAACATAAACCAAATATAACGTGAAGCCATTGACCCAAAAACCTAAACTAAAAGCTTAATTCTTAAACTTAAAACGCTAAATCTAAAGAAAACACTTATCCTATAAACTCTAATATATCCCCTAGTTCGTTAAAAATCCTTACAAAACCTTAATATCTAAGCCCTAAACCCTATAAAAGCCTAAACCGTATATGCTAAACTCTAAAAACAAAAAAAAAACTCAACACTAAATCTTAAGCCTATAAAATCATACAAAAAATCATAACAACAGATACCCTAAACCTTAAAGACTTCACACTAAGCCCTAAACTAAAATAGTTAATCTTAAACCTTAAACCTTAAGAAATTCTAAATTCTATAAACCCTAAAATCAATGTCATACACCTACAAACCCTAAGTTCTACACCCAAAAAAATAAAAATTCATAAACCCTCAACTGTAAAACATAAAAAACCAATACATAGTAATAAAAAATCCCAAAGAAACACTTAACCACTACAAACTCCAAAAAAAAATGAAAACATGTAAATGAAAAATTATCAATTCTAAAATCTTTAAATCCCTGATTTGTATATTTTAAACACAAAAAAACTCTAAGACCTAAACCCTAAACCCAGATCCCTAACAATTCTTAACAAAAAAACCCTCAAAAGACTACAAGAAAAATGACCTTCAGTGAAAGGAAATTTAGTCGTTAAAAGATTAAATCCGGTCGTTAAAGTATATAATGACTAAGCAAAAATTTATTGTCGCCTATTGTTAAAAGCTCCATCGTTAAAAGTTGACAATTGGATTTTCCGGTCGTTGAAAGTAAATTACTGAATTTGGACTTCTTATCGACAACAAGAAATACGGTCGTTATAACATTTTTAGCGACCAATTTTTCCCTTCGTTAGTTCTCATTTTTATTGTTATAAATATATTTATCATGACAAGTATGATCCTTGAAACTGCTTTTTGGAACTAGATTTTACCTTTACTAGTTATTTATCAAACATTAATGACATAAAATTTAAAAAATCTAATTGATCACTATAAAAAAGCTAATGACCAAATAATCAATATTATGATTCTTTATATGAAATTTCATAGTAAATTACAGAGAAGTTAAAGTGTTGCATTACATAAAATTACCTATCCTAATTATAAGACGTTATATGCCAACTCCTTCAAAAGAGAATAAAATTGAAATATTTCAAAATGAGAATATCTTTTAATTTTCCCTATAACATAAAACTATGTTTGTCTTATGCTTCAACTTGTTCTTTAATTTTTAGTTTCTCATTCTTCTTCTTCACTCTTATCCGATGTAGACCGGTTCTTCAAATTTAAATTTCTTGATTTGTTGAAAGATATAAATTTATGTGAATTGATAACAAAATTTCTCATGTATTTTTAATACTATGTTTATCGCCTTTTATCTTTAATATTAACCAAAAATAAAACAAATACTGATTTACACGAGTCGTCCAAAGAATTTAGTAGAAAAGAGATCTAAAACTTAATGACAGTGTCAAAAGTATAGATATTAAAATTTATTATATAAGAGAACCCCACATATATAGAACATAGAAAAAAAATTAAGATAGGTGGAAACCAAACTACCAACAAAGAAAGTAAATCGAGTACGAATATAAAAAATAAAATAAAACAGACAGCCAAGTACTGGACCATAGCCCATGTCAGCAAATGTTGGATTTTATGGAAGACATAATGGCAATTGTTTTGAACGGATGACGAGTAGTGTAAAACAACTTAAATATATTTATATATGAATATTGACTTTTGATATAATCTACAAGATGTAAAGGATGAAATAAAATGGTAGAGTTACTTTACAAAGATAGGACTTCCACAGTAGGGAACCTTTTTTTTTTTTTGAACAGAAGGTTTTCACTTATGTCTACTCCCTTAGCACTACCTTAGTGATAAGTCGTCACACTTATAAATCTATAACATACTTACCCCTTTTCATCTTTTTAAAACTACATTCCAAAGAATATTAGTACCATATTTTTGTTGAAAATATTTTCATAAATTATGCCACCTCCTTGAATATAATTAAACCATTTGAAATATTAGGTATTCATATGAGAACCCAGTGTGTGGGGGGGGGGGGGAATTGACAAATTAAAATAAAGGTTGACAACAACACTAGAAAACACAAATCAATCTGCAGATAAATATAATTTAGCAATGAAAGAACTTGAGAAGGGATAGTTGTCGGGGGGGGGGGGGTAGGCATTCATTAACATCTTACTGAATCAATAATGGAGTTCCAAAGAACACACCATACATCCATATATTTTGGATTTACATGAGTGACTTCAGTTGAGGTTGTTGGGTCAAGTTCTCGAGTGCCTACAATTAAGACAATTGTGAGAATGTTTTTTTGTAAACAAGCGCATCACGAATGCAAGTGACTGTTTGGCCAAATAATGCTCATTCCTACCATTAAAGTGCGGGAATTATAAATCAATGGAACCTTCCCATTCCCAATTTCATTACCATAGAAGGGGCCTGATCCAGATGCACAAAATGGAGTTTCAGAGAATCATCAACTCACTATTCTCTTCTCCAAAGGAAATCAAGTAGCCTGTGTAAACGCTCTAAAATTCTACTAATCTTGAATATTTACAATATATTTAAAGTATGTTTATATTAAAAACTGCAACCAAAGATCAATACATACAAAATCAGACCTTTTTAATCTGCAATTGGCGAAAGGGCGAAACTTAAAGTCAAAGTACACATGAGCATATAGGGTATTGTTTCCATAAACTATGTAACACTTGTGAAAGAGGAAGAGGTAGAAGTCCATGTTATGAAATAGATAGTTTAGGAACCTTCCAAAATGTAAATGGATTAAGCATCAATTGTTGTTGCTCCTTCAACTACATCAAAAACTGGTGTAAATATGCAGGATCAAAATGGAGTTGTAGTTAATTCGTGGGTTTAGAATGGTGTTCCAGAGTCTTGAGAAAAACATCACAAAATTGAGACAGATGCTAAGGTTGAGCACCAAACAAAAAAGGTCAAGAAGACTTTTGTACAGTGACTGAGATTGTTTATGATGCACTTGTCATCTGCTGATTTTCAGAAGGCTAATGCAAAAGAATTTGAAATTTCTTTTTAGGACAGTGAAATGAAAGAGACAAAGGTCGAGGTTATTGTTATGCTGAGTCATATACTTATTACATGAGGGATAAGCTTTAAGATAAATATCATTTGTTTGTCACTGATTTAGAAAGAAAACAAATTATTGCTAAACTTTATGAAATCGAAGATTGGTTGTATGAAGATAGAGGAGGAAATTAAAGGTGTTCATATTTCGTATCTTGAGGAGATTATAAAGCATGGTTCCTGATATTGCAACAATATGAGTACACAGAGAGATGTCCTACGTTGACCAATTTATTTATTGCATAAATAGTTAGAGAGAGACAACAATTTCAAGTAATACTATGTTTACTCACATTAATTTAGCGGAGAAGCAGAAGGTTGTGAACGAGTGTGGCAAAACTTAGGCTTAGTTTTTTAGAAAGAAAAGCCAGCAGCATGATGCTCGTCCAAAATTTGCCAACCTTATTCATTTGTCAACTGATGTTCGATAGAAGGCAGAGGCACTTAATAGAGTCAGTAGGCCTATAATTACAAAGCCTAAACAATCAACTCCTAAGGCACCGTCATGTCAAGCTCCTCAACGAGGTGAGAAACAACCTCTGATTGCATAGGTTTTTAATGTAGCAAATGCAAATGCAACTATCGATTTTAGTGCTGACAATGATATACAACCTGCTCCCAAGCCAATGAAGATAGACAAATCTGAGACTACGCCTAGTGCATCATAAGTTAAGTTGATTGATTGATCTTCAGAGAGTTCATGAAGGAAAATACATCGTCTTATTTCTATTTTTTATTTCATTTTACTGGAAACTTTAAGGATACTATAGTAGCGATCAACATTTACTCATTAGATTGGTGTGATAGATATTGGTCGGCTATGTCCTATAAAGTTATATTATTGATAACGACAGTCTTAAATTCTTATTTTGAGTGGGTTTTGTGAATGTAAAATTTGAATGTTGTTCTTAAAAAGTAGTTGTGACCACTAACATTACTTGTGATTAAACACATATAATAAGAAAAGAAATGTCATCACAAGAGATAAAATGACAATCAACAAATTTAGTGTTCATAAACAACATAATATTTAAACATGATACTGAGCAAGAACTATGCACAGTAAGAATATCATTTCACAATCATCTATATGTATATGAAATTTCAACAATGATATCTTCATAATCGACAAGTGATTCTTACAATGGTTTTAGTAAAGAATAAACCCGATACAGTACAATAGATAACTCAGACAATTTTCTCAAAATCTAATATCTGGAAGACAACTTGTACAGTTGAAAAGAAAAAACGTGTATGCCAAAAATATCTTTATCAATCATGGATGCATATTCTTTTTTAGAAGATATTCATCTTACAATAGTTTACAATTTTCACAATATAACAATCACAGAACAACTGAATTGACCTAAAATTCACAAAAATAATTCACATTTACAGTAGGCCAACAGATAAACTATTACATTTCACAACAAAAAACAGTCCGCTATTTCATTTGAACAATTACCTAAATATCATAAACTACCTATAAAACCTAAAAGTGTTAAAAAAAAAGGAGCTTTAACACACACAGAGTAAATGAATTGCATATCAAAAAGAAATTATACACAAGAAATAGAAAAATAACGATAAATACTAGAAATAGAGGACAAAAATAAGAGTCAGGCTATGCAAATGTTTAAGTGTATTTTACCTAATTCATAAGATTTAGCATTATACCTAAACAATCAACAAAAATGGATGTATTTTGCTCTAAAATTTCTAAAATTTTAAATCGAATGTCCTCAAGTCGATTTTCAGAGGAAATTCGATAGCGATAATAGTTACAACTTTAAGGAGAACAAACACTAAACCAAGACAAATTGACCTGATGAGTAGAGTGGGTGTCCAAGTCGAGATCGCCATTAGAGAAGGTAAATCGTTGTAATGAATAATGGAAGTTCAAATCTCCACAATAGAAGAATGGATCGTGGTGTTTCACGAAGAGGGTATATTGTTAATTTAATTTTGTAGGGTCGGAGTGGGGTTTTTACCATTGACAGAAGTTTAAAGAGAAAAAATTTTAAAAATAAAGCTTGGGTTCTTTTTTATTTAAGTTCGATTGGCATTACCACACAATTATATTTTTTAATCATTTATCTTTTATTATGCTTTTAAAGACTGCAAAAAAACTATCCGGTCACTACAAATACAACAATAGCGACTACATACATAACCCTTCACTAAGAAATGTTCATTAAAAGTCAAGTTTCTTGTTGTAAAAATAAACCCTAAGAACCTAGATAAGACAATTAACCAAAAACCTTAACCTATAAAACCATACAAAATCTTAACCCAAAAGACCTAAACCCTAAAGCATTAAACCCTAGATAAAACCCTTACTACAAAAAAACATGTGTATTAGCCACACAAGAAACCGTGACTAAATGGGATTCAAGCCGTCACTATGAAATGATTCGTAGATTGGGACAATTTTATTTTTAGTTTAACAGAATTGACTTAGTCTATCATTGGGACAGTTTTAAAAAGTACTTACACATTTATATTAAGATGTTGCCAAAGATGCAATATCTGTTGCAATTTCGCCAACATAATATGCATCTGTTTTCATAGATTAAATATCTAGGAGGGACTAATCGACGAATTGATCGAGTTAGGAATTTAAAAAATGAAAAATTGGATCAAATTTTAGTGACTTATACCTTAACTAAGCAATAAAAATAAGGTATAACATTTGGAACAGCAATTTACTAAAGTGTTATATAACTATCATATAGATTTACTTGATCATTGCATGACATACTAGTGGGATGATAGTCTTTCTAAATATAATTGATAGAATCAAATGAAGGTTGTTGAATTGGACCACAAATTTATAATTTGGCATGTTGTAGGACTATATGTTAGTGTTACATGTCAAATTGGGTTAGGATTTAATTGAATTAACCCCCAAAACAAATATTTTATGACATAACATGTTGCCACTAATGAAGTATTTATTGCAATTTTGCCAACATAATATGCAAATTTTGTCATAGATGAAACATCTAGGAGGGACTAATCAACTAATTTATCCATTTAGGAATGGCAAATGAAATTTCGATCAAAATTTACAAATTTATACCATAACTAAGCAATAAAAATTAAGGTATAAGGGTGTTATATAATTATCATGTTGTCACACATGCAATATTCTGACATATAATTGGAATAATTTGTCACAGATGCAATATATTGTGTTAAGTTGCAACATATAATTGTCATATGTTGAAACATATGTAATATTTTTTTGCAATTAGCAAGACATATTTAATAAATCATGCATAATATACAAATAACATCACATAAGTTGATTACAAATAATATAAGAATACAGGAATCATCCTCAAATAAGAATTAACATTCATTATAACTCAACAACATTTCATATTGGGCATTTCGATGTGGGCATGTATTTTTTTGTGAACAAAGTCCCTACAAAGGGAACCCTTATTTGTTCTTCCGAGTCTACTTGAATCCACATATGGAGGAGGTATTTCTCTCTGTATGATATCCAAAGGGACAATTCTAGAATCTTCAGGCGGAACCAGTTCAATTTCCTTATAATATGACATTATGTATTTTTACACTAAATAATATGGAGATGAGTACACATTAATTTGATTTCTAAAATCTAAACCATGTTGGGATAGAATAGTTTCCATGCCATGTGGGCAATGTATTTTTGTCCAAGTAAAAAATTCTACAAGTAAAAGTTCTTCTTTTTAGATTCACAGTTGTAACTTCTCAATGAGCAGTGACACTAAACTTATAGTTAGCGATTTGATAGGCCAAAAACTTTTTTCCCTTGTTGACGTACTCTTATGTCTTTCCAATTGAGGGAACAATTCGATTTGCAGAGTGCACTAGTTTTTTATGCCTATGGTGAAATAATAATACAAATCTCCTCTTTATTTCATCAAATAAAGCGATAAGGGAAAAATTCATTCAACACAAAACATTCCATTCACAGACTCCACGAAGTTTGACGTCATAATGTTATATCTACACACAAAAAAATAAACATCAAACAAAGCACCTAAAGTAAAAATAAACTAAAATGATATGGTACCTATTTCTCGGGAAAAAATGGCCTACTCCATGTGTCAAATCCAATACGTTCAAGAGCTTTAGCCTCCTTTGGTACCAAATCTCTCATTTGATTGAAATGGTCATTGAACTCACACATATCGTAAGCCTTTGTTGCTTTATAAAAATGGGACACCACCTTCGAATGGTGTAATTTTTTTTTTGAATATTTTCTCCAAGGTGTCTCATGCAACAACCATTATGAGATGCAAGGTAGATTCTCACAACCATCTTCCGAATACTTGAATGCCTATAAGAGATAATGCACAACTAATCAATATCATCTATAAAGCTTCTCATATTTTGAAACAAATATTCATATGAGCCATCGCATTCCTTGTCAAGGACAGAGAAATCAACTCGAAATATATGATTTCACCATCTTATGCCACCACCGATAGTAGAACTCCTCCATATTTGCTCCTTTGGAATGTACCGTCAACAAATATTACTTTTCTCATTTCTTGAAAACAAATTATCCAAGAAGAATATGATACAAAGAAATACTGAAACCTCCAATTTTCATCGAGCGACAATGTCTTCTTGCTTTGTGGATTCGCAGTTTCAAGCATATAAAGATACGAATTAAGCATTGCAAACATGTGCTCATGTATTCCCCTAACTTTAGACTTAGCATGCTCCATGCCCTTATAAATCATCCAATATCTTACCTTAGAACCCAATTTTGTGAGGACTTAATTCGACATGTCTCTTGGGGATGCACCTTTACCATTCGGAAACCTCTTTTCAAAGTTCTTACCTATGACTTTGTCACGACCCAAAATGAGTCGTGAGTGGCACCCACACTTACGTCCTTAGGTGGGCGAACCAACATATCTAAACCTCAATATATACTAATAGTTCAACTATAAATAATATAAATAATGTGGAAGCTCCAAAAGATACTAAGCAACCAATTTAAATAAGTTTCTAAAGTTTAATACTTATCATCCCAAAATCTGATAGTCATCACATCAAGGAAATCTAATCTCCAATACTAAGTCTAAGAATATCGAATACACTAAACTAAAAGATTAAAATGGTATGTGTCCGAAAGTATAGGACATCATGTCATGACTGAGAGAATCCAACACGATCTTGAATGGATAGCTCACCCTGGAACTTGTTATGCGGGAGGCTGGCTAGAACTGAGAGAAATCAGAAGTCATAGGTACACTCGCTGCATTTCATAAGAGGAAAACAAAGACGAAAACAAGTAGGGCTCAGTACGAGGCAACGTGTACTGAGTAAGTATCATCGGTCAACCCAAAATAGTAACTAATATACAAAGAATGATAGTAAGAACTCAACTATAACACGTAACATGTGATAAGCTACAAACAACATGAACAAGTGTCAATAACAATAAAGTAAGCATGTATTAAGTCAACGGTATCAAGATCACACATTAGGACTCATGCCTCCAAACCAAACCATTTTGGGAGTTGAGTTCTTTGAGATTGAATGTCTTCCATTAATTCAACATATTTTTCCTTTAATATTATCGTGTTTGAACTTGACACTCCGATCCAAAAATACCGTGTCAGAACGTGACACTCTGATCCAATAATATCGTGTCAGAACGTGACACTCCGATCCAAGAATACCGTGTCGGAACGTGACACTCCAATCCAAGAATACCGTGTCGAAACGTGACACTCCGATCCAATTATACTATTAATTTATCCTTTATTATCACCGCTTTCAATTCATTGTTATATTTTTTCATCAAGCCTTCTTTATTCAAGGCATCACTTCGATAGAGAGGGTTAGAGAATATAAATTCTACGATCTCAGGATTTCTGACCAATCAAAAACCACACAACCAAATCACACAATCACACAGTCAAGTACATAGAGAACTTCACAATATCATTCAAGGCATATCAATCACTATTAAGAGTTTACTATTGTAACGACCTATTTAGTCGTTTCGAGCAGTAGGATTACTTTTGAAAAAAACTGACTGTGTCGACGGATCACACGACGGACCATCATGGTCACGACGGGACGTCGAGGCTCTTCATTCCAAAACACTTAAACTCTGAAATCTAGGTACGGGGATCCACTCTCTGAACTTCGCGACAGAACTGCAGCACGGACCGTCACAGACACGATGGACCGTCACAGACCTTTTTACTGAATTTTAGTCTCTGAACTCTGTGACGACCCTATAGGACGGACCGTCGTAGGCACGACGGGCCGTCACGAGTGGCGTAACCTTGACTGGATCGGATTTCTGCTAAAAGTTTTTAAGGGGCGTTTTGGACTATTCATGATTATAATTATAAAGTTAGTGGGTTAATGTTAATAATTTATTTACTTGGGATTAAAGAAGATAATATGGATATAAATAATGGGGTATTTTTATCATATTGAATTATATGGTAATTAGGGTAAAACAAAGAGAATCAGAAAGAAGAGAAAATTAAAAAGAAAAGAAGAGAGAACGAGCGAGAGAGAGAAGAACAAAGAGACAGCAAGGGCATTGGAGAAGTAGATTGCTTGATCACGATTCTTGGTGGAGGTAGGTTATGGTTTATGCTATCTCATAGTAAACTCTAAATAGCAATTGATATGTATTGGGTAGTATTGTAAAGTCTTCTATATGCTTAATTGTGTGTTGCATGATGTGATTATGTAATTGTGTTTGATTAGAATAATGAGGCTGTTGAATCTTAAACCTTAAATCTCTCTATTAATGATGATGCCTTGACATAAGGGAAGGCATGATGAACTAAAGTAATGAGATTAGGGGATCGGGTGTCACGAACCGACACGTAGAATTAGGGTATCGAGTGTCACGAACCGAAAGGTAGTATTAGGGGATCGGGTGTCATGAACCGACACGTAGAATTAGGGGATCGGGTGTCACGAACCGACACGTAGTATTAGGGGATCAGAGTGTCACGTTTCGACACGTAGCAGTAGGGGATCGGAGTGTCACGTTCCGACACAAGGAGAATAAAGAGAATGAATATGAATTACGTAATATACTCAAATTTAAAGAAAACTTTTCCCAAATGAGTATGGTGTGGAGGCTTGAGTCCTCATAGGTGTTCTTGGTGTTGTGGCCAATGGTTCTTGTACTTGTTGTCGTCACCTGTTGAGTATAGTAGTTGATTTTATAATATTATTTGATATATATTGTTTTCTCTTTTGAGTTGGCCGATGATACCTAGTCAGTACTTGTTCCTTGTGCTGACCCCTACTTGTACTTTTCTCTTTGTTATTTATGGAATGCATCAAATGTGCCATCGACTTCGACTCGTCCGCAACTCTAGCCAGTCTTCATCACGTCAGATTTCAGGGTGAGCTATTATTCCTAGCTCGGACTGGATTCTCTCCTTCGTGTCTTGATGTCCTTGAAGTTCGGACATGGACCGTTCATTTACTTATTTTAATTTCTTAAATATTCTTAGATTTAGTAAATTTGAGGATAGATATTCTTGTGGTGATGACTTCCAGATTTTGGGAATAATAAATATTAAACTTTAGAAGTTATTTATTGGTTATATTAATGAGTTTTAAGTCTTCCGCATTGTATTTTGTTCGTTATGGTTGAAATATTTGTAAATGATTTGGGTTTAGATAGGTTGGTTCGCTCACATAGGAAGATAAATGTGGGTGCCACTCGCGACTCGTTTTGGGTCGTGACAAACTTGGTATCAAAGAGTTAGGTTCGTTGGTCTCATCACACAAGAACGAGTCTAGTAGAGTCTTAAGGAATGGTAGGGGGACGCCTTTACTTTTCTTTGAGAGGATATAGAACTTTATGAAAATTCCATTCTTTCTTTCTTTCGTGCTATTACTTGGATCTAATTGGTATCTAGGTGATACAATTTGGTATCTGACATCCTCACTCTATTTCGCAGATAGTTAGAACTAGAGCAACAACAGTGCCAACACCAACACCGGCAAGACAGGATGCGTCTGAGCCAGCCACTGGGGCTGTAGCTCGAAGAGGAGCAGTGGCAAGAGGCCGTGGTAGAGGTCGCGGGAGGACGTCCTCTAGAGGTAGAGGACAAACACCTGGTCCAACTAGTACTAGGGCAGTGACTCCTCCACCGACTGATGAGGTAGTAAGAGAGGGTGAGGAGGGGGAAAATGAGCAAGTGCAAGATGAGGAATTACCACCCCAACCTACCCCAGAGATGATTAACTAGGTTCTTGGTTATCTTAGCAGGTTATCTGATCAGGGCCAGACACCTCCAGTTTTTTCTACACCAACAACTCAGGTTCCGGGAGTACAACATGCAGCTGCAGTGGCTCCCCGCATGGATGCCTCATTGGAAATAGGCACGTTTCCTCGATTGACTACAGGGCCTATAATGACTAGTGATCAGCATGAACTTTTCACTAAATTCTTGAAGTTGAAACCTCCAGTGTTCAAGGGTAGTGAATCTGAGGTTACCTATGATTTTCTGGTTGATTGTCATGAGTTGCTACATAAGATGGGCATAGTAGAACGATTTGGTGTTGAGTTCGTGACCTACCAGTTTCAAGGAAATGCCAAAATGTGGTGGCGGTCTTATGTTGAGTGTCAACCAGCACAGGCACAACCTATGACTTGGGCATCATTCTCTAGCTTATTTATGGAGAAGTATATACCCCGGAATTTGAGGGATAGGAGGAGAGATGAGTTCCTAAGCTTAGAGCAAGGCAGTATGTCTGTTACTGCTTATGAGGCTAAGTTTTGTGCACTATCTAGGTATGCCACCCAGCTTAGCTTCAGTCCACAAGAGTCGATTCGTCGTTTTGTGAAGGGGTTGAGGTCACATTTGCAAATCCCAGCCTTACAGGTAGCTGCTGCAGGAAAATCCTTTCAGGAAGTGGTAGATTTTGTGATAGAGGTGAAATGGGTGAAGCCGGACGACTTCACCCTGGCCTTGACATCTAAGAAGTTTCGTAAGGGAGGTGAGTTTAGTGGTTCTTACTCCAGAAGGCAGAGTTAAGGAGGTTACCCAGCCTGACCTATTCAGTCTTCACTGCAGGCTGTAGCTGGGGGTCCATCGCAAACCAGCCAACATTTCTCTGAGTTTGGAGGTTATCCCCAGACTTCGTCGTCCTCACAGAGACCTATGCTTGACCCTAGAGAGTGTTATGGATGTGGGGAGACTTGACATATTAGGAAATATTGTCCAAGACAGAGTTACAGACCCCCAATAGTCAGAGGTAGAGGTGGTCATGGAAGAGGCCGCTATTCTAGAGGACGTGGTGGCCAAGGTAAAGGAGGTCACCAAATCAATCGGGGTGGTGGGCAAACTGGAGCTACTGCAGCGCAACATGGTAGGGGCAACGGGCAGACAGGTGATAGGGCCCATTGTTATGCTTTCCTTGGGAGGTCTGTAGCGGAGACATCTGATGCTGTTATCATAGGTAATCTTTTGGTTTGTGATTGCATGGCTTCTGTATTATTTGATCCTCGATCCACATTTTCATATGTATCTTCCTCATTTGCTATTGGTCTGGATTTACATTATGATTTGCTTGACATGCCAATTCGTGTCTCTACTCCTGTGGTGAGTCTCTGGTAGTTGAGAAGGAGTATAGGTCTTGTCTTGTGACTTTTGTGGGGAACATTACTCATGTGGACTTGATTATTCTAGAGATTGTTGATTTCGATATAATTCTGGGTATGACTTGGCTTTCTCCAAATTTTGCAATCTTAGATTGTAATGCTAAAACTGTGACATTGGCCAAGCCTGGGACAGATCCGCTAGTGTGGGAGGGTAACTATACTTCCACCCCAGTTCGTATAATCTCCTTTCTTCGTGCTAAGAGAATGGTTAGTAAGGGTTGTTTAGCTTTCTTGACACATCTCAGGGATGATGCTTCCCAAGTACCTTCGATTGAGTCTGTTTCGATAGTCCGTGAGTTTTTGGATGTGTTTCCTGCAGACCTTCCTGGTATGCCACCGGATAGGGATATTGATTTTTGTATTGATCTGGAACCGGGTACTCGCCTCATTTCCATACCCCCTTATAGAATGGCTCCAGCAGAGTTAAGGGAGTTAAAGGCCCAACTTCAAGAGTTGTTAGGTAAAGGCTTTATTAGACCAAGTGCATCCCCTTGGGGTGCTCCTGTTTTATTTGTGAAGAAGAAGGATGGATGTTTTCGGATGTGCATAGACTACAAGCAACTGAATAAGGTAACTGTTAAGAACAAGTATCCTCTTCCTCGCATTGATGATTTGTTCGATCAGTTACAAGGTGCTTGTACCTTCTCAAAAATCGACTTGAGATCATGTTATCATCAATTGAAAATACGGGCAGCAGATGTGCCAAAGACTGCTTTTCGAACCAGGTATGGGCATTATGAATTCTTAGTAATGTCTTTTGGACTTACGAATGCCCCTGCTGCTTTCATGAGCCTGATGAACGGGATTTTTAAGCCATATCTGGATTTCTTTGTCATTGTGTTCATTGATGATATACTGATATACTCAAAGAGCAGGAAAGAACATGAGGAGCATTTGAGAATTGTATTGGAAGTGTTGAGGGAGAAAAGGTTGTATGCCAAATTTTCCAAGTGTGAATTTTGTCTAGATTCAGTGTCCTTCTTGGGGCACGTGGTTTCTATGGATGGGGTGATGGTGGATCCTTATAAGATCGAAGCAGTGAAGAGTTGGGTAAGACCTACCAATGTTACAGAGGTAAGGAGCTTTGTTGGTTTAGCTAGCTACTACCGTCAATTTGTCAAGGGATTTTCTTCTGTTGCCTCCCAACTTACAAATTTGACTAAGCAGAATGTTCCATTTGTATGGTCAGACGAATGTGAAGAAAGCTTCCAGAACCTCAAGACCTTGTTGACTACTGCACCAATTCTTACCTTGCCAGTGGAAGGCAAGAATTTCATTGTTTATAGTGATGCATCTTATTCGGGTTTGGGTGCAGTGCTAATGCAGGAAAAGAATGTAATTGCTTATGCTTTGAGGCAATCAAAAGTGCATGAACGCAACTATCCAACCCATGATTTGGAGTTGGCCGCAGTCGTGTTTTCATTAAAGCAATGGAGACATTATCTATATGGGGTTAAGTGTGAAGTCTATACAGATCATCGTAGTTTACAGTATGTCTTTACTCAGAAAGATATGAATTTGAGACAGAGGAGATGGATGGATCTACTTAAGGATTATGATTTTACCATATTGTATCACCCAGGAAAAGCTAATGTTGTGGCAGATGCTTTAAGTAGAATAACACGGAGCATGGGAAGTCTAGCCCACTTACAAGTTTCTAGACGCCCATTGGCTAGAGAGGTCCAGACTTTGGCTAACGACTTTTTGAGGCTGGAAATACTAGAGAAAGGAGGAATTTTGGCCTGTGTGGAGGCAAGATCTTCTTTTCTTGACAAGATTAAGGGAAAACAGTTTGATGATGAGAAACTGAGCCGAATTCGGGATATGGTGTTGCAAGGAGAGGCTAAAAAGGCAATAATTGATGAGGAAGGCATTTTAAGAATTAATGTAAGGGTATGTGTACCCCGGGTTGATGATTTGATCCACACTATTCTTACAGAGGCTCGTAGTTCAGGATATTCTATACATCCTGGTGCAACCAAGATGTATCGTGACCTAAAGAAACATTTTTGGTGGAGTAGAATGAAGCGTGACATTATTGATTTTGTCGCCCAATGCCCGAATTGTCAGCAGGTAAAGTATGAACACCAGAGGCCCGGAGGGACACTTCAGAGAATGCCCGTTCCTGAATGGAAGGGGGAAAGAATTGCAATGGATTTCGTGGTTGGTATTCCAAAGACATTGGGTATGTTTGATTCTCTTTGGATAATTGTTGACAGATTAACTAAGTCTGGTCACTTCATTCCTGTCAAGGTGACTTACAATGAAGATAAGTTAGCCAAACTCTATATCTCAGAAATTATTCGGTTGCATGGAGTTCCACTTTCCATCATATCAGATAGAGGTACGCAATTTACTTCTACGCTTTGGAGAACATTGCATGCTGAATTAGGTACTAGGTTGGATCTTAGTACTGCATTTCATCCTCAGACCGATGGTCAGTCTGAGCGAACGATTCAGTTGTTGGAGGATATGCTTCGTGCATGTGTGATAGAATTTGGTGGTCATTGGGATAACTTCTTACCTTTAGAAGAGTTTTCACACAATAATAGCTATCACTCAAGTATTGATATGGCCCCATTTGAGGCACTATATGGGAGGAGATGTAGGTCTCCCATTGGTTGGTTTGATGCATTTGAGGTGAGACCATGGGGTACCGATCTCTTCAGGGAAATAATTAGACAAAGTGAAATTCATTCAAGAAAAGCTTTTAGCGGCTCAAAGTAGGAAGAAGGAATATGCAGATCGAAAGGTTAGGGACTTGGATTTCATGGAGGGTGAACAAGTCTTGCTGAAGGTGTCACCCATGAAAGGGGTGATGCGGTTTGGTAAGCGAGGTAAGCTTAGTCCGAGGTATATTGGTCCATTTGAAGTGCTGAAGCGCGTGGGGGAGGTGGATTATGAATTGGCATTGCCTCCAGGACTCTCAGGAGTGCACCCGGTATTTCATGTGTCGATGTTGAATAGATATCATGGGGATGGAAACTACATTATTTGTTGGGATTTAGTTCTTCTTGATGAGAATTTGTCTTATGAGGAAGAGACTGTTGCTATTCTAGATAGAGAAATCCGCAAGTTGAGATCAAGGGAGATTGCATCCATCAAGGTGCAATGGAAGAATCGGCCAGTTGAAGAGTCCACTTGGGAGAAGGAGGCTGATATGCAAGAAAGATACTGACACCTTTGTACAGATTCAGGTACTCTTTCTCGCCCTTGTTTTTCTTCTTGTGATCATTCGAGGACGAACGATGGGTAAATTGGTATCTATTGTAACGACCTGTTTAGTCGTTTCGAGCAGTAGGATTACTTTTGATAAAAATTGACTGTGTCGATGGATCACACGACGGACCGTCATGGTCACGAAGGGCCGTTGAGGCTCTGTCACGACCCAAAACGAGCCGCGAGTGGTACCCACACTTATCCTACTATGTGAGCGAACCAACCAATCTAAACCCCAACATTTCAACCATAATAAACAGAATATAATGAGGAAGACTTTAAACTCATTAATATAACCAATAAATAACTTCTAAAATTTATTAACTATTATCCCCAAAATCTAGAAGTCATCACCACAAGAACATCTATCCTTAAATTACAAAATCTAAGAGTATCTAAGAAGCTAAAATAAATAAACAGCTAGTCCATGCCAGAACTTCAAGGCATCAAGACGTGAAGAAGATGATCCAGTCCAAGCTAGAAGCAATAGCTCACCCTGAAATCTAGTGTGATGAAGACTGGCTAGAGTTGCGGACGAGTCGAAGTCGATGGCACGTTTCCTACACTCCACATTAACAAAGAAAACAATTTACAAGTAGGGGTCAGTACAAGGAACACGTACTGAGTAGGTATCATCGGCCAACTTAAAATAGAAAGCAATATATATCAGATAATAACATAAAATCAACTACATACTAAACAGGTGATAACAACCAATACCGTAACCACTGGCCACAACACCCAGCACATCTATGAGGACTCAAGCCTCCACACCATACTCATTTGGGAAATAGTTCATTAAATTTGAGTATAATAACATAATTCGAGATTCATTCTCTTTATTATCCTGGTGTCGGAACGTGACACTCCGATCCCCTCAGTATTAATTCTCTTTATTATCCTGGTGTCGGAACGTGACACTGCGATCCTCTACTATCCTGGTGTCGGAACGTGATACTCCTATCCTTACTATCCTGGTGTCGGAACGTGACACTCTGATCCTCTACTATCCTGGTGTCGGAACGTGACACTCCGATCCCCTAATTCTACGTGTCGGTTCGTGACACCCGATCCCCTAATCTCATTCTTTTAGTTCATCAAGCCTTCTTTTATACCAAGGCATCATCATTAAAAGAGTGGATTTAAGGTTTAAGATTCACAGCCTTATCTTTCCTATCTATTACAATTACATAATCACATCATGCAAGCACACAATTAAGCATATAGAAGACTTTACAATTCTACCCAATACATATCATTCGCTATTAAGAGTTTACTATGAAATAGTATAAACCATAACCTACCTCCACCGAAGAATTCGTGATCACGCAAGCTACTCCTCAAAGTCTTTGCTTTCCTCTTCGTTCTCTCTTCTCTCGCTCGTTCGTTCTCCCTTTCTCTCTCTGTTCTTTCTATTTTTCTTATTCAAACCCTTTTTCTTTTGCCCTAATTTTCATATAATTAAGTATAAAAGATGATAAAAATAACCCACTATTTATTTCAAAGTTATCTCCTTTAACCCCCAAGTAATTGAATTATTAACATTAACCCACTAACTTTATAATTATAAGCATGAATAGTCCAAAATGCCCCTTAAAATCTTTTAGCAGAAATCCGACTCAGTCAGGGTTACGCAGCCTGTGACGGTCCGTCATGATTGTGACGGTCCGTCCTGCAGGTCCGTCATAAAGTTCAGAGAGTTAATTCTGTGGAAAGATTTGTGACGGTCCGTCGTGCCAACGACGGTCCGTCCTGCCATTCCGTCGTGAAGTTCAGAGAGTCGATCTCAGTACCCAAATTTTCAGAATCTAAATGTTTTGGAACGAGACCCCCTCGATAGTTCGTCGTGCCCATGACGGTCCGTCGTGGGATCCGTCGACCCAGGAAGTTATTACTAGAAATAAACTCTGCTGCTCAAAACGACTAAATAGGTCGTTACAATAGATGCCAATTTACCCATCGTTCGTCCTCGAACGATCACAAGAAGAAAAACAAGGACGAGAATGAATACCTGAGTCTGTAAAGAGATGTGGATATTTTTCTTGCATATCAGCCTCCTTATCCCATGTGGACTCTTCAACTGGTCGATTCTTCCATTGAACTTTGATGGATGCAATCTCCCTTGATCTCAACTTGTGGATTTCTCTATAAGGAATAGCAATAGGCTCTTCTTCATAAGACAAATTCTCATCAAGAAGAACTGAATCCCAACGAATAATGTAGTTTCCATCACCATGGTATCTTTTCAGTATAGACACATGAAAAAACGGGTGCACCCCTGACAGTCCTGGAGGTAAGGCCAATTCATACGCTACCTCCCCCACGCGTTTCAGAACTTGAAATGGACCAATATACCTCGGACTAAGCTTACCTCGCTTACAAAATCGCATCACCCCTTTCATGGGTGAAACCTTCAGCAAGACTTGTTCACCCTCCATGAACTCCAAGTCTCTAACCTTTTGATCTGCATATTCCTTTTGCCTACTTTGCACCGCTAGAAGCTTTTCTTGAATGAATTTCACTTTCTCTAATGATTCCCTCAGAAGATCAGTACCCCAGGGCCTCACTTCGAATGCATCAAACCAACCAATGGGAGACCTACATCTCCTCCAAAACAATGCCTCGAATGGGGCCATATCAATACTTGAGTGATAGCTATTATTTTATGAAAACTCTGCTAAGGGTAAGAAGTTATCCCAATGACCACCAAATTCTATCACACATGCACGAAGCATAAACTCCAACACCTGAATCGTACGGTCAGACTGACCATCGGTCTGAGGGTGAAATGCAGTACTAAGATCCAACCTAGTACCTAATTACGCATGCAATGTTCTCCAAAACTTAGAAGTAAACTGCGTACCTAAATCTGATATGATGAAAAGTGGAACTCCATGCAATCGAATGATTTCTGAGATATAGAGTTTGGCTAACTTCTCTGCATTGTAAGTCACCTTGACCGGAATAAAGTGAGCAGACTTAGTTAATCTGTCCACAATTACCCAAATAGAATCAAACTTACCCATTGTCTTTGGGAGACCAACCACGAAGTCCATTGCAATTCTTTCCCACTTCCATTCAGGAATGGGCATTCTCTGAAGTGTTCTTCCGGGCCTCTGGTGTTCATATTTTACTTGCTGACAATTTGGACATTTGGCAACAAAATCAACAATGTCACGCTTCATTCTACTCCATCAAAAGTGTTGCTTTAGGTCACGGTACATTTTTGTTGCACCAGGATGTATTGAATATACGGAACTATGAGCCTCTGTAAGAATAGTGTGGATCAAATCATCAACACGGGGCACACATACCCTTCCCTTAATTCTCAAAACACCTTCCTCGTCAATTATTGCTTCTTTAGCCTCTCCTCGCAACACCATATCCCGAATTCGGCTTAGTTTCTCATCATCAAACTGTTTTCCCTTAATCTTGTCAAGAAAAGAAGATCTTGCCTCCACACAGGCCAAAAATCCTCCTTTCTCTAGTATTTCTAGTCTCATAAAGTCGTTAGCCAAGGTTTGGACCTCTGTAGCCAATGGGCGTCTAGCAACTTGTAAGTGGGCTAAACTACCCATGCTCCCTGTTTTTCTACTTAAAGCATCTGCCACCACATTAGCTTTTCCTGGGTGATACAATATAGTAATATCGTAGTCCTTCAGTAGTTCCATCCACCTCCTCTGCCTCAAATTCAAATCCTTTTGAGTAAAAACATATTGTAAACTAGGATGATCTGTATAGACTTCACACTTAACCCCATATAGATAGTGTCTCCATTGCTTTAATTCAAATACCACTGCAGCCAACTCGAAATAGTGGGTCGGATAGTTACGTTCATGCATTTTTAATTGCCTTCAAGCATAAGTAATCACATTTCTCTCTTGCATTAGCAGTGCACCCAACCCAGAATAAGATGCATCACAATAATTAATGAAATTCTTGCCTTCCACTGGCAAGGTAAGAATTGGTGCAGTAGTCAACAAGGTCTTGAGATTCTAGAAGCTTTCTTCACACTCATCCGACCATACAAATGGAACATTCTGCTTAGTCAAATTTGTCAGTTGGGAGGCAACAGAAGAAAATCCCTTGACAAATCAACGGTAGTAGCTAGCTAAACCAACAAAGCTCCTTACCTCTGTAACATTGGTAGGTCTTACCCAACTCTTCACTGCTTCGATCTTAGTAGGATCCACCATCACCCCATCCTTAGAAACCACGTGCCCCAAGAAGCACACTGAATCTAGCCAAAATTCGCACTTGGAAAATTTGGCATAAAGCTTTTTCTTCCTCAACAATTCCAATACAATTCTTAAATTCTCCTCATGTTCCTTCTTACTCTTTGAGTATATCAGTATATCATCAATAAATACGATAACAAAGAGATCCAGATATGGCTTAAAAATCCCGTTCATCAAGCTCATAAAAGCAGCAGGGGCATTCGTATGACCAAAAGACATTACTACGAATTTGTAATGCCCATACCTGGTTCGAAAAGCAGTCTTTGGCACATCTGTTGCCCGTATTTTCAATTGATGATAACCGGATCTCAAGACAATCTTAGAGAAGACACAAGCACCTTGTAACTGATCGAACAAGTCATCAATACGAGGAATGGGGTACTTGTTCTTAATAGTTACCTTATTCAACTGTCGGTAGTCTATGCACATTCGGAAACTCCCATCCTTCTTCATCACAAATAACACCGGAGCACCCCAAGGGGAAGCGCTTGGTCAAATGAAGCCTTTACCTAACAATTGTTGAAGTTGAGCCTTTAATTCCCTTAACTCTGCCCGGGGCCATCCTATAAGGGGGTATGGAAATGGGGCGAGTACCCGGCTCCAGATCAATGCAAAAGTCAATATCCCTATTTGGTGGCATACCACGAAGGTCTGCAGGAAACACATCCAGAAACTCACAGACTATCGAAACCGGCTCAATTGAAGGTTCTTGAGTAGTATCATACCTGAGGTGTGCCAAGAAAGCTAAACACCCTTTTCTAACCATTCTCTTAGCATGAAGAAAAGAGATGATACGAACTGGAGTGGAAGTGTAGTCACCCTCCCACACTAACGGATCTGTCCCAGGCTTGGCCAACGTTACAGTTTTAGCATTACAATCTAAGATTGAAAAATTTTGAGAAAGCCAAGTCATACCCAGAATTACATCGAAATCAACCATTTATAAGATAACCAAGTCTACCTGAGTATTGCTCCCCACAAAAGTTACAAGACAAGACCTATACACCTTTTCAACTATCACAGACTCACCCACCGGAGTAGAAAGACGAATAGGCATGTCAAGCAATTCACAATGTAAATTAAGACCAGTAGCAAATGAGGAAGATACATATGAAAATGTGGATTCAGGGTCAAATATTACAGAAGCCATGCAATCACAAACCAAAAGATTACCTGTGATAACAGCATCAGATGTCTCCGCTTCAGACCTCCTAGGGAAAGCATAACAATGGGCCTTGTCACCTGTCTTCCCGTTGCCCCTACCATGTTGTGTTGTAGTAGCTCCAGTTTGCCCGTCACCCCGGCCGTTTTGGTGACCACCATTAACTCGGCCACCACGTCCTCCAGAATGACGGCCTCTTCCATGACCTCCTCTACCTCTGACTATTGGGGGTCTGTAACTCTGTTTTGGACAATACCTCCTAATGTGTCCAGTCTCCCCACATCCATAACACTCTCTGGATTCAAGCATAGGTCTCTGTGAGAATGACAAAGTGTGGGGGTAACCTCCAAACTCAGAGGAATGTTGGCTCGTCTGCGATGGACCCCTAGCTACAGCCTGTAGTGAAGACTGAATAGGTCGGGCTGGGTAACCTTCTGAACCCTGCCCTTTGGAGTACGAACCATTAAACTCACCTCCCTTATGAAACTTCTTAGATGTCGATGCCATGGTGAAGTCGTCTGGCTTCACCCCCTCCAACTCTATCACAAAGCCTACCACCTCCTGAAAGGATTTTGCTGCAGCAGCTACCTCTAAGGCTGAAATCTGCAAATCTGACCTCAGCCCTTTCACGAAATGGCGAATCCGCTCTTGAGGTCTGAAGCAAAGTTGGGTGGCATACCTGGATAGCTCACGAAACTTAGCCTCATTAGCAGTAACCGACATCCTGCCCTGCTCTAGGCTTAGTAACTCATGTATCCTCCTTTACCTCAAAGTCCATGGTATATACTTCTCCATAAATAAACTAGAGAATGACGCCCAAGTCATAGGTGGTGCCTGTGCTGGTTGACACTCAACATATGACCGCCACCACATTTTGGCGTTCCCTTGAAACAGATAGGTCACAAACTCAACACCAAATCGTTCTACTATGCCCATCTTATGTAGCAAGTCATGACAATCAACCAGAAAATCATAGGCATCCTCAGATTCAGCACCCTTGAAGACTGGATGTTTCAACTTCAGAAATTTAGTGAAAAACTCATGTTGATCACTCGTCATTATAAGTCCTGTAGTAAATCGAGGGAACGTGCCTATTTCCAATGAGGCATCCATGCGGGGAGCCACAAAAGCTTCATGTTGTACTCCCAGAACCTGAGGTACTGGTGCAGAAAGCACTGGAGGTGTCTGTCCTTGATCAGATAACCCGCTAAGATAAGCAAGAACCTGATTAATCATCTCTGGGGTAGGCTGGGGTGGTAATTCCTCACTTTGAACCTGTTTATTTTCCCCTTCCTCGCCCTCTCTTACTACCTCATCAGTCGGTAGAGGAGTCACTGCCCTAGTACTAGTTGGATGAGGTGTTTGTCCTCTACCTCTAGAGGACGTCCTCCCGCGACCTCTACCACGGCCTCTTTGCACTGTTCCTCTTCGAGTTACAGCCCTAGTGGCTGGCTCAGATGCATCCTGTCTTGCCGGTGTTGGTGTTGGCGCAGTTGTTTCTCTAGTTCTAACCATCTGCAAAATAGAGTGAAGATGGTCAGATACCAATTTGTATCACCTAGATACCAATTGGATCCAAGTAATAGCACGAAAGAAAGAAAGAATGGAATTTTCCTAAAGTCCTATAGCCTCTCAAAGAAAAGTAAAGGCGTCCCCCTACCGTTCCTTAAGACTCTACTGGACTCGTTCTTGTGTGATGAGACCAACGAACCTAATGCTCTGATACCAAGTTTGTCACGACCCAAAATGAGCCGCGAGTGGCACCCACACTTATCCTACTATGTGAGTGAACCAACCAATCTAAACCCCAACATTTCAACCATAATAAACAGAATAGAATGCGGAAGACTTTTAACTCATTAATATAACCAATAAATAACTTCTAAAATTTTTTAAGTATTATCCCCAAAATCTGGAAGTCATCACCACAAGAACATCTATCCTGAAATTACTAAATCTAAGAGTATCTAAGAAGATAAAATAAATAAACTGCTAGTCTGTGCCAGAACTTCAAGGCATCAAGACGTGAAGAAGAAGATCCAGTCCAAGCTAGAAGCAATAGCTCACCCTGAAATCTGGTGTGATGAAGACTGGCTAGAGTTGTGGACGAGTCGAAGTCGATGGCACGTTTGCTGCACTTCACTTTGACAAAGAAAACAATTTACAAGTAGGGGTCAGTACAAGCAACACGTACTGAGTAGGTATCATCGGCCAACTCAAAATAGAAAGCAATATATATCAGATAATAACATAAAATCAACTACATACTCAACTGGTGATAACAACACATACCGTAACCACTGGCCACAACACCCAGCACATATATGAGGACTCAAGCCTCCACACCATAACATAATTCGTGATTCATTCTCTTTATTATCCTGGTGTCGGAACGTGACACTCCGATCCTCTACTATCCTGGTGTCGAAACGTGACACTCTGATCCTCTACTATCCTGGTGTCGGAACGTGACACTCCGATCCTCTACTATCCTGGTGTCAGAACGTGACACTCCAATCCCCTAATTCTACGTGTCGGTTCGTGACACCCGATCCCCTAATCTCATTCTTTGAGTTCATCAAGCCTTCTTTTATACCAAGGCATCATCATTAACAAAGTGGATTTAAGGTTTAAGATTCACAGCGTTATCTTTCCAATCCATTACAATTACATAATGACATCATGCAAGCACACAATTAAGCATATAGATGACTTTACAATACTACCCAATACATATCTTTCGCTATTAAGAGTTTACTATGAAATAATATAAACCATAACCTACCTCCACCGAAGAATTCGTGATCACGCAAGCTACTCCTCAAAGTCTTTGCTTTCCTCTTCGTTCTCTCTTCTCTCGCTCGTTCGTTCTCCCTTTCTCTCTGTTCTTTCTATTTTTTTTATTCAAACCCTCTTTCTTTTACCCTAATTGTCATATAATTAAGTATAAAAGATGATAAAAATAACCCACTATTTATTTCAACGTTATCTCCTTTAACCCCCAAGTAATTGAATTATTAACATTAACCCACTAACTTTATAATTATAAGCATGAATAGTCCAAAATGCCCCTTAAAAACTTTTAACAGATAGGGTTACGCAGCCTGTGACGGTCTGTCCTGCAGGTCCGTCATAAAGTTCAGAGAGTTAATTTTGTGGAAAGATTTTTGTGACGGTCCGTCGTGCCAACGACGGTCCGTCCTGTCATTCCATCGTGAAGTTCAGAGAGTTGATCTCAGTACCCAAATTTTCAGAATCTAAGTGTTTTGGAACGAGACCCCCTTGAGCGTTCATCGTGCCCATGACGGTCCGTCGTGGGATCCCTCGACCCAGGAAGTTATTACCAGAAATAAACTCTGCTGCTCAAAACGACTAAACAGGTCGTTACAGGTTCTTTGTTCCAAAACACTTAAACTCTGAAATCTAGGTACCGGGATCAACTCTCTGAACTTTGCGATGGAACTGCAGCACGGACTGTCATAGACACGACGGACCGTCACAGACCTTTTTACTGAATTTGAGTCTCTGAACTCTGTGACGACCCTTCAGGACGGACCATTGTAGGCACGACGGGCCGTCACGAGTGGCGTAACCTTGACTGGGTCGGATTTCTGCTAAAAGTTTTTAAGGGGCGTTTTGGATTATTCATGATTATAATTATAAAGTTAGTGGGTTAATGTTAATAATTTATTTACTTGGGGATTAAAGAATATAATATGGAGATAAATAATGGGGTATTTTTATCATAATGAATTATATGGTAATTAGGGTAAAATAAAGAGAATCTGAAAAAAGATAAAATTAAAAAGAAAAGAAGAGAGAACGAGCGAGAGAGAGAAGAACGAAGAGACAGCATGGGCATTGGAGAAGTAGATTGCTTGATCACGATTATTCGGTGGAGGTAGGTTATGGTTTATGCTATCTCATAGTAAACTCTAAATAGCGATTGATATGTATTGCGTAGTATTGTAAAGTCTTCTATATGCTTAATTGTGTGGTTGCATGATGTGATTATGTAATTGTGATGGATTATAATAATGAGGCTGTTGAATCTTAAACCTTAAATCTCTCTATTAATGATGATGCCTTGATATAAGGGAAGGCTTGATGAACTAAAGTAATGAGATTAGGGGATCGGGTGTCACGAACCGACACGTAGAATTAGGGGATCGGGTGTCACGAACTGACACGTAGAATTAGGGTATCGGGTGTCACAAACCGACGCGTATAATTAGGGGATTGGGTGTCACGAACCGACACGTAGAATTAGGGGATCGGGTGTCACGAACCGACACGTAGTATTAGGGGATCGGAGTGTCACGTTCCGAGACGTAGTAGTAGGGGATCAGAGTGTCACGTTCCGACACAAGGAGAATAAAGAGAATGAATCTGAATTACGTAGTATACTCAAATTTAAAGAAAACTTTTCCGAAATGAGTATGGTGTGGAGGCTTGAGTCCTCATAGGTGTGCTTGGTGTTGTGGCCAATGGTTCTTGTACTTGTTGTCGTCACCTGTTGAGTATAGTAGTTGATTTTATATTGTTATTTGATATATATTGTTTTCTATTTTGAGTTGGCCGATGATACCTACTCAGTACTTGTTCCTTGTGCTGACCCCTACTTGGATTTTTCTCTTTGTTATTTATGGAATGCAGCAAACGTGCCATCGACTTCGACTCGTCTGCAACTCTAGCCAATCTTCATCACGTCAGATTTCAGGGTGAGCTATTGTTCCTAGCTCGGACTGGATTCTCTCCTTCGTGTCTTGATGTCCTTGAAGTTCGGACATGGACCATTCATTTACTTATTTTAGTTTCTTAAATACTCTTAGATTTAGTAAATTTGAGGATAGATGTTTCCAGATTTTGGGAATAATAAGTATTAAATTTTAGAAGTTATATATTGGTTATATTAATGAGTTTTAAGTCTTCCGCATTGTATTTTGTTCATTATGGTTGAAATATTGGTAAATGATTGGGGTTTTGATTGGTTGGTTTGCTCACATAGGAGGATAAATGTGGGTGCCACTCGCGGCTCGTTTTGGGTTGTGACAACTATCAAATAGCATAAACCATAACCTACCTCCACCGAAGAAGTGAAGTAAAGCAAGCTACTTCTCCAACACTTTCCCTTTCCTCAATGCTTCTGAACCTTTTCAATCTACGAAATATATACACATTGTAAGTGAAGATTCTATAAACACTCATATTAACCTATGTCTAGCCTTAGACCCAAAAACTCGCATAATCCTACAATTAATTTTCTAAAGTTCAAACCTAAGAATACACATTAGTTCCTCCGATATGCTTAACCTTAATGATATTAAATTAATATAATACACTTTATATTTAATTACCTATCTCAATATATCAACATATAACTTATTACAACAAAAAACATTTTAATATTTAAAATTTCGAGCCACTGTTTATGAAACCAGTGGCAATGAACACCTTCACTATACACCTACTCTTCAATATTCCAATTCATTACATAGTTAATAATTAGGCCTAAATTTTCCTCTCAGCATTCATCTAACATTAATTACTATACATATGAACCCTTAACTTTGTAATATAATATAAATAAAGTTAGTAATAATTTAAATTTAGGCCACTTGTTACAGTGGCATTACCTCTGATCCACACGTACAATTCCTACCATAATATAAAGTCACTCCATATGGTACTCTTCAACTACACTAATAATTTAAAATAATATTATTCTTATAACCATACTATACAGCATGATCACTAAGTTGCACTCAGTAACTTTTATTGGAGAACAACGTACATAAGCCAAAACAATAATATATTTGTTCCCTTAAAACCTGTCCTATACGGCTAATGATCATTGACATTATTAAATTATTAATCCTACAATCCATGTTCATTCATATGAAATATACAAAGATTAATTCCTTACCTGAAATTGTCGTCCTTCTTCGAGGCTGCAGTCTGCGGTCTCCCTTTTCTTATTTTCTTCCTTTTTGTAAAGACAAACTTCTACCCTAATTATCATTTAATCAACTATACAATTTGATAAAAGTGACCCATTATTTATTTTAATATTATTTTCTTAACCACTAACTAAATAAATTAGTAAAACTACCCCATTAATTTCATAATTATAATTATGAATAGTCCAAAACACCCTTTAAATCTATAGGAAAGTATTTTCTGACATAAAAAGTCTAATGCTCAAAACGATCGAAAATGGTCGTTACAATAGATACCAATTTACCCATCGTTCGCCCTTGAACGATCAAAGGAAGGCAAAGAAAGAAAGGGTAGTTGTCTCAAAAGTTCATTCGAAATAGTAGTACCCTTGGTCTTATATCAAAAGTGTTAAACCAATCAATTGAAGATCTACACCTCCTCACAACAATGCCTTAAATGGGTCCATCTCAATACTCTAGGGATAATTATTGACGTATGTAAACTCAACTAACAACAAAACTATTTCTAATAATGGACTTTTCAACTGATCTATCCTCCAACTAGACCTTGACACAACAATCTGAACAAATATTATCTAACATAACCACGATAAAATTTTAAAGCAAAAGTGGCCACAACCAGAAGTGGACTTTAACCAACTACCACACAGTTATAATGCACAATCCATCATAGATCTTATCAGGATTTTCTTTTCATAACACAATCTCATCACAAGCTTAAGTGATGAAAACATTAGCTTTAGACATCTATTACTCATCAAAGGAGAGTCAACATATCTAACCCAGGGAAGAATAATATCAAGTAAACACCAACAAGTGATACATTTCAAAATGCAGAACCTCTAACATTACTCTTAGGGAATTGTAACTCTTCATAGCAGCTCTTATATAGATTCTCATATGCAAGTTTGTGCGTATAGAACTACTGATATACATTAGCTACTCCAAACAACACCAATTCTATCATAAGTTAAATATCAAGTTTGCCTAAGGATCCTACCGTATCAAGAGGACACAAGAGGATCTTTACATCCGATTCACCACTAGAAATCAACCCATAGATGTGAAAACACGCGTGGATGTAGAAAATGAATCATACTCAAAATCACACCCGAAATGAAGTAGTTGTTCACGTAAGAGTGTATATAACCAAGGTCGAATAACTGTAGATATATATTTTTTTCTCAATACTTTCCATATCAAACATATTAATTCATCTGACTCTATCTCTTTGATTTTCTAGCTATCAACAATCACCAATTTAGTCCCTATTATAATTGCACACATACTTACTTCATCGAACCCTACATCCATTGAAGTCGACACTTTTAGTACTAAACATAATAACCACATCGATCATCTACCTTACTCCCAAACCACCATCATTATCTTCTATTTAAGCATTTCATGACAATTACGAGTTCCAAACAAGGCTACTAACATTATTTAAAATTTAATAGTACCTTTCCATCATGATAAACTATTAAATCAAACAATAAGTCAACCTCACACCACATCCACATATCATGCTTTAGCTACCCTTCTAAACCATCACATACCTCATGCTAACACTTAGGAAGTTTCTTGGTCATTCAAATTATTATGTATCCTATTAGCTCATAACCTCTATTAACTATTAAATATCTATGTAACACATCATAATATTCTATATAATCCCATCAATAGAGTAGTATTATTCCAACTCTAAATTCTTAATAACCATGTAGAATTATATTACACCTTATGCATCATTCTTAAGTCATCTATCCAAATTTTAGCAATCTAACCCCATGTAAAATAATAAATTCTTCATGCCTCATTGTTTGCAATCAAAATCAAAACTCAATCTTTATAAAAGTCGATAATAAATTCTAGTAAGTCTATATCGAATACTTCACATCTCACAGTCATATCTAAACACATAGGCAAAAATCAATACAACCATCAACTACAACCCATGGGTTTATACGAGAGGTCTTATTCCTTCACTTTTCTCAAATTCTTCTCATGGTGCAAAATTCTATTCGCCCCTTCAATATATCAATATTCCTGTTTCTTTAGATCACTCATCGATCTCGTCCTTTTACCAACAACCCATGACATTTTACTTCACATTCTAAATCAAAACACAGAAGAAAACTCTTCTTAGATCCTTTAACAATCAAAAGTAATACACTTTATGATCCAAAACATGCGTAATTTCTTTCACATGCTTAATACCGATGCAATCAATCATTTATTACCTTACAAATTCATACCTTGAAAAAAAAATATCACCAAGAATGCAGACTTATAATGAAACTTTGAATTTTAAGTCTAATTGTGTAACCCAATACCCTTATGTATCTACATTTGCTTATACTTTGAAGACTTTTATAATTACTTTATCTTAGCTTATCATTGATTGCCTCTCCATCAACCATACCATATAATTCACTAAAAATCCAACCCTACTCATTTCTAAATTCAACAATACAACAAAACTTATCATCTCACTCAAGCTGAACGTCTGTACACTCCTCTCTTACGTTCTACTAAATAGCTTTTACCCAAGCTAATTAACCTGTTATGCTATTACCTTACCAACACAAAATAGATAAAATTATGCATTTCTGAACCAAATTTTCAACCCCTTCGAAGATTCATTTTTAGTTGTTACAATCAGAGAAAATATTCCTTCACTCACTTATATTCTTAAGGCTACACATCCCACAAGTTTCATCTTATTTTAATTATGATTCCAGCTCCTTTAAATTCTATTCGAGCGTTGACCCAACATCTCATAAAACATGTCATACACCCACATTACTCACAAAATAGTAGAAAATCACAACCTTAGATACTCACAAGTCTTTATTACATACAAAATTTGTTTAACCAACAAATTCTAATCATATACTTTCATCCTAATTACAAATTCTCAGGAATTTTTATTTTCCATCATGCTCAGTTAACCCTTTTATCACCATGAAGTGAACCTTTTCCTCGATCTAACACCTTAAACTTAGGTATACCAATCATATTCAAGGGACTAACCCAATTTATATGCACTTTCTTGCTAAATCTTCAATTTACTTCACCCAAGTATATCAACTAGACTTTCTTTCCCTATAAGTTTGTCTTTTTAGTATCAATCTACGTTTTGAAGATTAAGATAAAATTGTCAGTACTCATTTAGAACCCTCAAGATACTTTTCACAACCTAAATCTATTAATATTGTCCCAAAGATCCACCACTAAAATTTTCCTTTAAAATAATGCTCAACCACTAAAATTTTCCTTCAAAATAATGCTCAACCACTAAAATTTTCCTTCAAAATAATGCTCAATCTAATTTCCTGTAGTAATAAACTAGTTGGTTTCTCAAATGTGAATGCAACACTAAATCTTATTATCTGACCATGTCGTACAACTTGTAACTCCTTTAGTAATTAGTATTCATACTTGACAATCGACGTACCTGTTTCCACATAACCCTAGTACTGTCACACCGTGAATGTCCGTTAGATACCTCACTAGAAAACATCTTACCTATCTATATTATCATACCCAAATAGCCCACATATTTCTACCCATTGAATAATTGCAAAACATTATCGAATATGTTCTCACTCTAGACCAAACAATTTGTTTTACTTCTTAGATCAATTCAATGACAAAAATAACACACTTCCTAACTCTAACCAAGTAAGCATCGATGATTTTCTCTAGTATACCCTCACTCGATGAAGTCATAGCAGTGTCTTTATTAACCGACACTCGACATGGGACTACCACCACATTTTGCGATAGAGAACATATATCTATTTCTAAGGACATTTTTTCTGTTGTTGCTATTTCAACTTCAAATACTCTAGTAGTACCCATATTTGAAATAGAGTGAAGATGGTTAGATACCAATTTGTATCATCTAGATACCAATTGGATTCAAGTAGTAGCACGAAATAAAGAAAGAAAGAAATGAGCTTTCCTAAAGTCCAATAGCTTCTCGAAGAAAAGTAAAGGCGTCCCCTTACCATTCCGCAAGACTCTACTAGACTTGTCTTTGTGTGATGAGATCAACGAACCTAACGCTCTGATACCAAGTTTGTCACGACCCAAAATGAGTCGTGACTGGCACCCAGACTTACCTCCTTAGGTGGGCGAACCAACACATCTAAACCTCAACATATACCAATAGTTCAACGATAAATAATATAAATTATGCGTAAGCTCCAAAAGCTACTAAGCAACAAATTAAAATAAGTTTGTAAAGTTTAATACTTATCATCCCAAAATATGATAGTCATCACATCAAGGAAATCTAATCTCCAATACTAAGTCTAAGAATATCGAATACAGTAAACTAAAAGATTAAAATGGTATGTGTCCGAAAGTATAGGACATCATGTCATGACTGAGAGAATCCAACTCGAGCTTTAATGGATAGCTCACCCTGGAACTTGTTATGCGGGAGGCTGGCTAGAACTGAGGGAAATCAGAAGTCATAGGTACACTCGCTGCATTTCATAAAAGGAAAACAAAGAAGAAAACAAGTAGGGCTCAGTACGAGGCAACGTGTACTGAGTAAGTATCATCGGTCAACCCAAAATAATAACTCATATACAAAGAATAATAGTATGAACTCAACTATAGCACTTAACATGTGATAAGCAACAAACAACATGAACAAGTGTAAATAACAATAAAGTAAGCACGTATTAAGTCAACGGTATCAAGATCACACATGAGGACTCATGCCTCCAAACCAAACCATTTTGGGAGTTGAGTTCTTTGAGATTGAATATCTTCCATTAATTCAACATATTTTTCCTTTAATACTATCATGTCGGAACATGAAACTCCAATCCAAAAATACCATGTCGGAACGTGACACTCCGATCCAAGAATACCGTGTCGGAACGTGACACTCTGATCCAAGAATACCGTGTCGGAACGTGACACTCCGATCCAATTATACTATTAATTTATCCTTTATTATCACCGCTTTCAATTCATTGTTATATTATTTTCATCAAGCCTTCTTTATTCAAGGCATCACTTTGATAGACAGGGTTAGAGAATATAAATTCTACGGTCTCAGAATTTCAGACCAATCACAAACCACACAACCAAATCACACAATCACAAAGTCAAGTACATAGAGAACTTCACAATATCATTCAAGGCATATCAATCACTATTAAGAGTTTACTATCAAATAGCATAAACCATAACCTACCTCCACCGAAGAAGCGAAGTCAAGCAAGCTACTTCTCCAAAACTTTCCCTTTCCTCAATGCTTCTGAACCTTTTCAATCTATGAAATATATACACATAGTAAGTGAAGATTCTATTAGCACTCATATTAACCTATGTCTAGCCTTAGACCCAAAAACTTGCATAATTCTATAATTAATTTTCTAAAGTTCAAACCTAAGGATACACATTAGTTCCTCCGATATACTTAACCTTAATGATATTAAATTAATATAATACACTTTATATTTAATTAACTATCTCAATATATCAACATATAACTTATTACAACACAAAACATTTTAACATATAAAATTTCTAGCCACTGCTTATGAAACTAGAGGCTATGAACACCTTCACTATACACCTACACTTCAATATTCCAATTCTTTACACAATTAATAATTAGGCCTAAATTTTGCTCTCACCATTCATCTAACATTAATTACTATACATATGCAACCTTAACTTTGTAATATAATATAAATAAAGTTAGTAATAATTTAAATTTAGGCCACTTGTTACAGTGGCATTACCTCTGATCCACACGTACAATTCCTACCATCAAAGAAAGTCACTCCATATGGTACTCTTCAACTACACTAATAATTTAAAATAATATTATTCTTATAACCATACTATACAACATGATAACTAAGTTACTATCAGTGACTTGTATTGGAGAACAACGTACATAAGCCAAAACAATAATATATTTGTTCCCTTAAAACCTGTCCTATACGGCTAATGATCATTGACATTATTAAATTATTAATCCTACAATCAATGTTCATGCATATGAAATATACAAAGATTAATTCCTTACCTGAAATTGTCGTCCTTCTTCGAGGCTGCAGTCTGCGGTCTCCCTTTTCTTATTTTCTTCCTTTTTCTAAAGACAAACTTCTACCCTAATTATCATTTAATCAACTATACAATTTGATAAAAGTGACCCATTATTTATTTTAATATTATTTCCTTAACCACTAACTAAATGAATTAGTAAAACTACCCCATTAATTTCATAATTATAATTATGAATAGTCCAAAACACCCCTTAAATCTATAGGAAAGTATTTTCTAACATAAAAAGTCTAGTGCTCAAAATGATCGAAATGGTCGTTACAGACTTTTTCCGGGGCGTGGGGATTATGGATTATAAGATGCCTTGAACCACTCGTATGGTACTTTTCATATATTTAATGGCACACCTGCCGCTACTTGTAAATTTCACAACCCTCAGCCACTAATTGCGATCCGGATATGAGCATTTAAAGGATAACACATTATGATAATTGATTAACTTTTTCAGTATAAAAACCTTTTTCAAGCAAGCTATTTTCAATGAATATCTGAGTTCTTGCTTGTTCTTGAATTTCATTACCTTATAAAAACATATTTTGTCATCTCAAACATGTTTGACACGTGAAGATGGAGAAACAAATGAACTATTGCTACCAACTAAAGGTGTATGAGGAAAGTTTCTCTCAAGGTCCGACCCTTCAGCTTGAACTTGACCTTGACCTTCACCTTCAACTTCACCTTCACCTCCTCCAATTTCTAAATATGTCTTGTTGGCCTTGGTCTACATTATGATCCTTCTCGATAGGATTTTCTTTCACGTAAAGTCTTAATATTGATTGTTTTTCGGTTCCTTCCAAAAAAATAGTTAAACTAGATTGATCATTTATTCTAAAAGGAAAAACCTTATCATTATGAAAAAAATGGGGAATGTAAATCATGACAAGATATTGCGCTTTATAATTGTATCCAGACTTTTGCACGACTAAATTGAAGAATTCATCATACAAAAATTTTCTTCTCGGAACACCATATAAATCAATTTTTATTCTCGAGCCATTCATCATGACAATTAATCCCTACAAATAATGACATTGTAATTGAAGGAATGAATTAAAATAACAATTCGTAATTATAAAGACTTAGTATATGCTTCAACATATGACTATTCTATGGCGAGACGTAAGTTATATGTTGCTACATATGACTGTCTGCTGTGAAAAATAAATCACATGTCCAACATGTTTGTGTTATATCATATTTTTTCACATATGAATATTCTGTGGTGAGATGTAATCATATGTTGCTAAAAATTGATTGTTCTGTTGTGAAAAAGATATCACATTTGACAACGTTTTTACATTATATCATATGTTGCAACATATGACTACGTTGTGTAAAGATGTAAGTCATATGTTGCTACATATGACTGTTCTATTGTGAAAAAAATCACATGTGTCAACATTTTTTAGTTATATCATATGTAGCAACATATGACTATTCTATGGCCAGATGTAAGTCATATATTGCTACATATGACTGTTCTGTTGTGACAATAAATCACATGTAGAACACATGTATATATTATATCATATGTCGTAACATATGACTATTCTGTGGCGAGATGTAAATCATATTTTTCTACATTTTACTGTTCTCTTATAAAAAATAAATCACATGTGGCAATATTTTTGTATATCATAAGTTTCCAAATATGGTTTTTCTGTTGCGAAATGTAACTCATATGTTGCTAGATATAACTGTTCTATTGTGATTAAAATAATAAGTTGCTACATATGACTATAATATGTTAGAATAGTCAAGTGTTGCAACATATATAATAATATGTTTGAAACGCGAATGCAAATTATTGAAAAAATTGCAAATGATAACAAATTGATTTCAACTAACTATTAATTTTACTTACCAGAAACAATGGTGTATAACCCAATCTCTTATGGAGTAATTCCAATTGAAACAAAACGAAATTTGGTCCACCAGTTACCAATTACGTAAATCTAATTCAAGAAGAACAAAGCACAACCACTAGCAGCGAAGACCCACAATGTATGAAATAAGAAGAACCAGAATATCAAGAGAGCGGGAAGAAAGACAAGGAAGAAAGCAAACACGAGAGCAGAAGAAGAAGAAGAAGAAGAAGAAGAAGAAGAAGAAGAAGAAGAAGAAGAAGAAGAAGAAGAAGAAGAAGAAGAAGAAGAAGAAGAAGAAGAAGAAGAAGAAGACGGCTGGAGGATGAGGGAAAAAGCTTTTATTTCCTCTTTTGCTTGATATTTCCCACAAAAATTGGTTAAATTAGGTTTGATTTTGTAAATTTTCCCTTTCGACCCACATATAATTCGCAAAAAAGTTGGTTAAATTAGTTTTGTGAAATTACCCTTTTACACTTCATTTAATTAAGTGGACAAAACTGTCAACTTATAAACTTGAGAGCAACTCCACAATCCTTAATGATTAATAACATAATTGTCACCTACATCCAATAATTAAGACTTATGTCACCACCCATTTATTTTGAAACCTTATGGTCACCTTTTTTTAAAATCCCAAGAAAGATGATATAAAAAGACAAATATTGGGGAAACGAAAAGAAAATGGGAGGGACTGAAATTTTATGTCCCGTATGATTTAGCTACGATATTTTATCTTCAGCCTTTTAATCATAGAGAATTTCATTTGATTTGATGTTTTTAAACTGTGGATAAATAGCCAGGTTTTGGTAGTGACTTAACCTAAAATCTAAAAGAGTACACTATGCCCTAAACCATAAATCCTAAATCAAAAACCCTAAGTAATCCTAAACCCTAAAGCTTAAGAAACCCTAAATCCTATACCCTAGTCCGTATGAAACTTTAAACATTGAACATTTTGAAAGGATAAATACAATAAACCCGAAACACATTTAAAACTCCTACAAAACTTTAGCTCTAAACATAATCTTAAAAATCCATAAACCCTTATAATAAACAACACGATAAAAACTCTATACCTTTAGTCCTAAACCCTAATAATACAACAAAAAACTTGACCGTAAAAACTCCTAAACCCTAAAAGCATTAAGCTCTAAACCTTATAAGGCGCTAAATCATATATTTTAAACAAAAAAGGGGAAAACTATCCAACTAAGCAAACTAATACTATTTAATTACTCAATATATCTATAGTTTGCAATAATTATCAATCCCGACTAACGTTATACATTAATTACAAGGGCTAACTTTGAGGTTGTATAATTAGCCATGTTTGTATATACAAATGCATATGTGTAATATACAATTTTTTAACCTATATACATATAGAATTCAACTCTCTCCCACTCTCTACACTCTATGGCTCGCCTCTCTCCTTCATCTCTCAATCTCGCTCGCCTCTCTCCTCCCTCTCCCAATATCGCTTGCCATTATACAAATGTATATGTATAATATATAATATACAATTATATAGAATTATATACAATTATATATATATATATATATATATATATATATATATATATATATATAAAATTACTCTCTCTCCCACGCTTTTCCCTCTCTTGATTGCCTGTCTCCTCCCTCTCTTGCTCTCGCTCGCCTCTTGCCTCTCTCTCCCAATCTCGCATGCCACTTTCCTCACTCTTCCAATCTTTCTTTACATACATACAAATTCATATGTATAATATACAATTATCTAATAAATATACATATACAATGCTTTTTTCTCCCACTATTTCCCCCCTCTCTTTCGCCTCTCTCCTCTCTCTCCTTGCCTTGCTCACCTCTCTCCTCTATATAACATGTAGGTACATATTGTAATTATCAAACTATACTTATGGAGAGTAATTAATTATTTTTAAGTGGATATATATGAAATTTTTCCAAAAAACCCCTATGACTTAAAACCTAAACTTAAAATATCCAAAAAAAAATGTTAACATAAAAACCCAAAGCCCTAAAGTCTTCAAACCAAGACAAAATTAGTCATCTAAAAACTTAAGCTTAAAAATACCGTCAGCCCTTACCTAAAACCCTATATGTAAAATCTAAAACACTAAGAACCAAAACTCTAAACCTTAAGGAACACTAATTCCTATAGGCCCTAAAATAAATACATAAAACCATTTAGAACTCCTACAAAACCCTAATATTTAAACCCAAAACCTAAAATTTTTTAATCCAAAACCTAAAATACAAAAAAATAACCCTAATAAACACATAACATTTAAAAAATCTAAAATACCCACCATTCCCTCAACCTAGAAACACTTAGCTCAAAACCCTATAAAACCCTATCTCATGTATGTTAAACCCACAAAAGTAAAAAAAAAAAAAAGACCTAATCCCTCAACAAATAAAATCTTAAAATCCTTGACCCTCTGAAATCTAAGCCCTTAACCCCAGAAACCAAACCCAATACCCTAAAGCTAAAAACACCCTAACCTTCAACCCTTAAATCTAAGAAACCCTAATCCCTAAAACTTAAGAAACCCTAAATTCTATGAACACTAGAAAAAAACCTAAATCCATTACTAACCCATGGAAAACCTTAAACTCTAAACCCAACATCCTATATCGTAAGAAATATTAAATCGAGTAAAATCTAAAATTAACCCTTATTACCATTTAAAACACCTTCAAAACCTTAAGCTTTAAACCCTATATCAAAAAAATCCATAAACCTTATTTCTAAAAAACACTAAAAATTCTTAAGCCCAAATTCCTAAGAAACACATAACCAGTAAAATCATTAGAAAATCCAAAAATAACTTAACTTAAAAACCTCTAAAATCTAAACCCAAAAGAACCATAAATCCAATAAACGAAACCATATAAAAAAAACCTAAGCCCTAAACACTAAAACTATAAAACCCTAAAATACCTTAATCGAAAAAACCCAAAGCCCTAATCCCTAACAACCTATATAGAACTCTTATACTTAAGTATAAAACTTGAAAAAATCCTAAATCCAAAATTAAGACCCTAAATCCTAAACCTTAAATCCTTGGAAGTCCTAAACAGTAAACATTAAGAAGCCTTATACTACAAACCATAAGAATCTTTAAAAGCACCTACAAAACCCTAGTCTTGAAACTCTAGATCCTATGAATTTGTAAACCCAAAACCTAAAACACACAAAATAAAAAACATAAGACCTAAACCATTAAAAAACATTAAGAAATACTTAGCCATTAAGAACCTTAAAAATTTGATAATCACTAAAACCCCTAAATATAAAAAAACAAATACGCTCTAAATCCTACAAAGCCTTTAAATGTATATGATAAACCACAAACACACAAAAACCCTAAATCTCAAAAATTTAAAACCATAAAAAATTTGACCAAAAAATAACGCAAACCCTCAACTCGAAGCCTTAACCTAAAACGCTAAATCATAAACTGAAAAACGTTAACCTTAAGAAACACATGATCCTATAAACCGTAAAAGTATTAAATCCCTAAAACCTAAGCCGAAGACACTGAGAAAAAACCCTAAATCAACTAAACCTAAAAAACATTAAGCCTTAAATGCTACAAGTTCTAAATAGCATATTCTAACTCTAAAGCACAAAAAGAAAAACGTCAAACCTAAATACTAAAGCAATAAAACCATAAAAATCTTAACCTACGAAACCTAAAGCCCTAAAGCCTTAACATTAAGCCGTAAATCTTTAGCTAAAACCCTTAATCTTAAGAAACCCTAAATCCTTTAAACCCTAAAATTCATTTCATGCTCCAACAAAACCCAATTCTCTAAACCCTAAAAAATAAAAATTCATAAACCCTAAACCTAAAAATAAAAATAAAAATCTAAGCGCTAATTTCTAGCCCTAATAGACCCTAAGCAACACTTATCATAAAAAAACTCAAAAAAATCATAAATACCTTAATGAAAGAAATCTAAAGTCTAACACCTATAATTTCCTAAATTGTATCTAAATCCTAAACACACAAAAAAAAACTTTAAGACTCAAACCCTAAACCTAGAACCCTAAAAAACCTTAACATTAAAGACCCAAAGTCATAAACCCTATGAACCAAGATAAAACAACCCAAAAACCCGACACCTAAAAAACCATAAAAATTCTTAATCCAAAAGAGACAAACCCCTAAAGCATTAAAACATTGATAAAATTGTTAACCTAAAAACCGAAACATAAAAATACAAATCCCTAAACCATAACCTCTAACCTAAAACCATAAATCCTAATTCTAAAATCATAAGAAATCCTAAAACTTAAACCTTAAGAAACTCTAAAATCTATCCTCAAACTCTAAATCCTATAACAAAATCCCTAAGAAACTCTAAACCTTTCGTATTATGAAAATCTAAATCTTAAAAACACTAAAATAAACCCTAAAACTATGTATAACCCCTAAAAAATCTAAACTCTAAACTTTAAATCCTAAGAATCCATAAACCCTAAAAATGAAAAACACACACAAAAAAAAAAAAAAACAACTCTACAACCTTACTCCTAAATCCTTAAAAAAATATGAAACACTTAACCCTAAAAATCTCCTAAACCCAAGAAACATTAAACTTTGAACCTTATAAAGACCTTATAAATTCTAAGCCTTAAATAACTCAAAGAAAAACTAAGACTTTAACCCAAAACATAAAATATCCAAAAAAAGAAAAAACATTAGCCTAAAACCCCGAAGCCCTAAAACCTTAAAACAAAGACAAAACCCGTCATCTAAAAATATAAACTTAATAAAATCATTATCTGTTAATTGAAATATCTAACCTAAACACGTAAATCTAAAACTAAAACCCTAAGAACCAAAAATCTAAACCTTAAGAAACCCTAAATCCCCTAAGCCCTGAATGAATTCCTAAAAACCATTTAAACCCCTACAAAACCCTAAACTTTAAAACCTCATCCTAAAAGTTTGTAAATACTAAACCTAAAACACACAAAAATAACCCTAACAAACACTTAAGCTTTAAAACATCTAAAATAAATACAATTCCCTTAAACTAAAATCACTAAGCTCAAAACCCTACAAGCTCTATATCGTATATACATAACCACTGAAAAATACAAATAAAAACTCTAAGACCTAAGACATTAAAAAGTAAATCCCTAAAAGTAATAACCTTATAAAATAAAAGACCTTAAAACCAAAAACCTTAACCTAGTACCCTAAACCTAAAAACACCCTAACTTAAAACCCTAATTCCTTTATCTTAAGAAATCCTAAATTCTAAGAACATTAAAATTAACCCTAAATTCAGTATAATTCGACCGACAACCCTATGTTCTAAACCCAACATCCTAAACCTTGCAAAATATTGTAAAACCGTAAATGAACCGTTATAACAATTTAAAACACCAACAAAATTCTAAGCTTGAAACCTTATATCATAAAAATCCATAAACCCTATTTCTAAAAGATACTAAAAATCCTATGCCCTAAACCCAAAGAAACACTTATACATTAAAAACCTTAGAAAACCCAAAACAAAATTAACTTAAAGACCTAAAAAATTGTAACCCTAAATGATATATACCTAAATCTATATACATAAAAAAAAACCAAAACCCTTAACACTAATCCTATAAAAACCTAAAATACCTTAACAAAAAAGACCAAAATCCTTGCTAACAACCTAATAAAACCCTTAACCTTAAACACAAAACATAAGAAAACCCTAAACCCTAACCGAAGAACCTAAATCCTATTCCTAAACCCTAAGAAACCTTAAACTACAAACCTTAAGAAACCTCATATCTTACAAAAACCTAAGCGTCAAACTCTAGATTCTAAAAATTCGTAAAAGTCAAAACTTAAAACACACAACTAAATACCTAACTCTAAAACCTTATCCCTAAAAACCCCTTAAGTAACACCTACTCATTAAAAATCCTAAAAAAATTGAACATATCTAACACCCCTAATCATAATCTAAGCTCTAAACCTATAAAGACCTCAATTCTATATACGAAATCCAAAAAAAAAACTCTAAACAGTAAACCTATAAACATTAAAAAAAACCGTAACTCTAAAATAACACGAGCCCTTAATCCCAAATCCTAACCTAAAACACTAAATCCTACAACGAAAACACAAAACCTTAAGAAAAACTTTATCCTATAAAACCATTAATTAAACCCTAAAACAATTAAAATCCCTCCAAAATCATATTCTCTAAACCCTAAATCCTTAAAATCCATAAAAATTAGATGAAAGCACACACACAAAAAAACTTTTAAAACCCCCTAAAAGAACTAACCCAAAAAAACTCTAAGCACTAAACTTTATAAAGCCCTAATTTTTTTTTATCTCAAACCCATAAACACACAAAAAAAACCTCATCCCTGAATCCTAAACCTATAAAACCATAAAAAAACATAACAAACCCAAGGCCCTGAAACGTTAACACTAAGCCCTAAACCGTAAACCCGAAACAAAAACCGTAAATCCTAAACGTTAAACCTTAAGAAACACTAAATCCTATAAGCCCTACAAATCCATTTAATACTCCTACAAAACCCTAATATCTAACTCGTAAAACCAAAAAATCCATAAAACCTAAAAAAAATAGGAAAAACATAAGTTCGAATCCCTAATCCTAAAATACCCTTGGAAACATATAACCATAAAAAAACATTAAAAAAACCAAAAACCTAAATAAAAAATTACTCAATTCCAAAATTTATAAATCGCTAAATTGTGTATTCTAAACTCTATAAAAACCAAACACAACTCTAAAACCTAAACCCTTAACCTAGAACCCTAAAAAACCTTAACAAAAATCACAAATCCATAAACCCTAAGAATCTAGATAAAACTGTTAATGAAAAAACCCTAAAACTATTAAAAATAAAAATCTTAACCCATAAAACCCAAATCCCTAAAGCCTAAAAGCCTAGATAAAACCCTTAACCTAAAATTTGAAACATAAAAAAACAAATATAAGACCCCAAAAATGAATTAAGGTGCTTAGAGCCTCACATGTGTCTGAAAAGGCTTAAAATATGTTATTTATGTGTTTTTTAGTATTTATACTTGATTTCAGGTAATTTGGAAGTCAAACATCAAGGGATGACTAAGATGTTTCATGGTTAGTCACCAAAGGGACTTACGTTTTTATGTTCTAATGCGTGTTTCATGGTATCATGAGGTCCTTTTTCGAGTTATAATCATATTTATAGGTTGTCTGTTAAGTTTCATGAATTTTGGAGGTCAAACATTCAAAAACGTCCAAGACGTTCCAAAGTTAGTCCTTTAAACGTGCTAGTGTGTCGTTGTATGTTTGCCTTTTTTTTTATGTGTTCTTTGAAGTCCAAAAATTGTAGGGTTTACCCTATAAAGTTAATATAAATTTTAAGGGTCAAAATGTCTTGGTAGGACTTCCCTAGGACCACTCTAAGGGCCCTCGAAGAGGACCCAAACGTTGGACAAGAGGCTACTCAACGTAGCATGAAGCAGCAAGAATGGGACCTTGCCCTCGCGACGCGTTCCTAGTACAATGTTCACTGCCTCAAAATTTATTTGGGGCATAATCAAGGGCTGCCTCCCTAACGTGAAGCCATTTCCTATATCTAGTTGTGTCATTTTTAAGTCAATTTTGACATGTCTAAAAGTCCCGATAAACATAGGGTTGTTTTGGTAACTTATACGGACAGATATAAACTTATTTTATTACTCATTTAACCCCTTTTAGAAGCCAAAAAACCCAACAACCAATAATAAAATCAAAAAACCCAAATCACTCTTCTCCTCCGAATTCTCCCAAACGTTCATTGGAGGGAAAAATAAAGTTCAAGCTATGAGTTAGATTTTCATATTTTCTTCTCGATTTCTCACGGGTCTTCAATAAATAAGTTATGGTGATCCTTCATCTTTAGTAATCCATCTATCTAAGTATTTCATTCAATGGTTTCCAAAGATAATTCATGATCAAAAACCCAACTTCCAATCTAGCCATGGGTTCCTTCTCAAATTGATTTCAAAAGTATGTTTATAACAAATTAATGATTGTATACTATTTTTAAGATGAATTTAAATCCAGTTTTACGATGAACCCATGATCGTCTTAAAATTCTCAAATCAGAATATAATGTAGGTCTTGTATGACATTGTGTGGTATCGTCCACTTATGGTGGCAGTGTTTACCTTATTGAATTTTATATATGATGTGATCATGGTATTGAAGACAATTGTATCTTGAAAGTGTAGTTACGATGATCACACAATAAGAAGTTTTATTCCTAGTCTCCAATGTTAGTTTATGATCTAGGTTATGTTGATGATTCTAACTCTACATTCAAACGACTATGTTAGGGCTAGCTGTGGTCTACATGGTTATGTTTGAATACTCTTGTGTTGTATGATCCCTACCTATGTACCCCTATATGAAAATGTTGTATTGAGCATGATTAGGAGTCGTTGAACTAAATGATGAATATGTCTTACCTCATATTCTATGATCGTTGGTGTGCGGTATATATTTCCTATTACTCTATATATGAGTTGTCAATGGTTAAGGGAAATGCTTGTTGTAATATTTGTAAGTTTATTTTCTTATTGTTAGGATTGTTTCAATTATATGATAATGTTGACCAATGTACACACACTTACACATCATGCATGTTAAGTATATGCTTATGAAGTATGCTATGTATCCCTTAACTAGGATTACTTGATAGGTATAGTACGAGCAAAGGTATGAAACCTTCTCTATGCATTGAACATGTGTGCCTTGATATGATGTATTCCTAGGTTTGGTTTTCTATGTATATGAATATGAGTGCATAGTTATGTTATGAATGTGTATAATGTCTTAAAGTGTTTATATGAAAGGATTGCTTATATACCGACACATATACACCTACACATTGATGTATGAACATGTGTGGTCGTAATGTGTTTATATGAAAGGTTCGCTCACATATATCTATACACACACATATATGGGGATCTAGTCAAAAAAGGGGCCCTTGGAACGTCTTCCCAGGAGTACCCTATACTAGATGGTGCTTGAATATGCTATGTCCATGTGAAATGATTTCTCACATGACTTAGGTTGATGAACGCTCATCCATAACCTATAATCTAAGCATATAAGAGGTTAACTCTCATAAGCCTTTGTTTTTTAAAGTAATGTAATAATGACTTTTAATAAAGGAAAATTATCTAAGCACTGAGTGAACTTGTAGATGATGAGTGGCACCTTCCCATTGAGGGAAGGTAGAGTTCACCAAATTCCTTGCGGAGTGGATAACCTCATAACCCGAAAAGGGCAAAGAGTGATGTTTCCATGACGGCCCCAAGCTCGAGAAACTATGCTTGCCACATAGGATCTATTAAGTGTTATCACCTAATATGCCACCATATGTTAATGTGCTACCTTTGATAGGTATGAACACCTTCTATTGTTGTAAGTATCTACAATACCAAATTCCATGTTTAGCACCCGTGGCGTTACATTTGGTAAAGTCTATAGTTTCCCTAAAGTAAAATAGACAATGAAAGTAAATGACTAGGGCCCAAACTATGATAACATAAGGGAAGTTGCTTAATGTAGGTGAGGGTATGTGACTTCACCAATGCATTGCACAAGTAGCTCTTGAAGGGAGTTCTAGGAAGGTCTTCTTATGTATATAATTTATTTATGTTCCTTAGACATAATATTGTAGTGTTGTCTACTTGTTGTGATGATGTGCATATGTGCATGGTAGGACTCGTAATGATTCCATGTAATGTGGTCTTACCTTATATGCATAGTATAGGTCTTACTGACTATATGATGTACTTTTGCTTCACATGAAAGAGGTTCTCTATGCTTGTTTTATTAATGTATGAAGGGCATGTTAAGGCTTGTAGTCTCTTTATCGGTTTACTTAGTATGTGTGAGGTTATGTGACATCACATGTAAATTGCACAAGTAGACTTAGGAAGGGATTATGAGTGGGGTGCTATGTGGTTCTTATTAGATGAAATCCAAGTATGTTAATGTGACTATTTACACACTATGTTTATATTAGAAGTCTTGACTTGTATATGGTCTTGTAATGAGTCAATCTAACTGGTCCCTAAAGTATGTTGGGTCAAATGTGATTTAGGTGTCTTATTATATGAAATACTTCTATTAATGAATGTATTGGGTTAATGAAGGTTGCATGTATGATTCCCTAGTGGCCTTGTAGTGATGGGTGCGTGTGGATAGTGTTATCACACATTGTCTATACATTTCACCAAGAATCAGTAAAGAGTAACTTGAGAAGATAAAGAGTTAAAGTAAAAGAGGAGAGTTTACTTTAAACATGAAATAAGCTCACTGTTATTGTAAAGTTGGTTAATGTAAAGTGGTGACTTATATTCCTTAAATGCAATGTGGGGTTTAAATGATGTTTGACCATTGAATATGCCTATATGAAATATGTGAATTGTACACTGCCTATTATATCAAGTTTTATGAATTTTTCACAAAAAGGAATGATGCATGGTTTTCAAAGTAAATGGTCCCTTTTAAATGCATGTTTTTCCATGGTTGTCATATTAGTGCATTCTTATGCTAACATTATTCTTCTCTACCTTTATACACAAAGTGTAGGTTATGGCTGCTTAGATGATGTTTATGTGGTGAAGAGATTGATAGATGTTTCCCAAGCTCAAGGAAACGATTCATTAAGATTCAAGGACTGCTTATGTCAAATTTTGTATTTAAAGTGATGTAATAACCTAGTTAATATTTTATGTTATGAAGGTTCGTGTCCCTAATCTATTTTAGAGTCTAACTATGTATTATGTTTTATAGCTATATATATATATATATATATATATATATATATATATACATATATATATATATATTGTCACGACCCAAAATGAGCCGCGAGTGGCACCCACACTTATCCTACTATGTGAGCGAACCAACCAATCTAAACCCCAACATTTCAACCATAATAACATTATATAACGCGGAAGACTTTAAAACTCATTAACGAAATCAATTAAATAACTTCTAAAATTTATCAATCATTATCCCCAAAATCTGGAAGTCATCACCACAAGAACATCTATCCTCAAATTTACTAAATCTAAGAGTATCTAAGAAGCTAAAATAAGTAAAAAGCTAGTCCATGCCGGAATTTCAAGGCATCAAGACATGAAGAGGAAGATCCAGTCCAAGCTAGAAACAATAGCTCACCCTGAAATCTGGCGTGATGAAGACTGGCTAGAGTTGCGGTTGAGTTGAAGACGATGGTACGTTTGCTGCACTCCACAATTAACAAAGAAAAACAAATACAAGTAGGGGTTAGTACAAGGCACAAGTACTGAGTAGGTATCATCGGCCAACTCAAAATAGAAAGCAATATATGTCAGATAATAACATAAAATCAACTAATATTCTTAACAAGTGACAACAACAATTTCCATAACCCTTGGTCACAACACCAAGCACATCTATGAGGACTCAAGCCTCCACACCCTACTCATTTGGGAAACAGTTTCTTTAGATTTAGTATATTAACATATTTCAAGATTCATTCTCTTTATTCCTCTTGTGTCGATACGTGACACTCCGATCCATCTACTATCCTGATGTCGGAACGTGACACTCTGATCCATATACTATCCTGGTGTCAGAACGTGAAACTCTGATCCATATACTATCCTGGTGTCGGAACGTGACACTCCGATCCATATACTATCCTTGTGTCGGAACGTGACACTCCGTTCCATATACTATCCTGGTGTCGGAACGGGACACTCTGATCCATATACTATCCTGGTGTCGGAACGTGACACTCTGATCCATATACTATCCTGGTGTCGGAACGTGACACTCCGATCCATATACTATCCTGGTGTCGGAACGTGACACCCGATCCTCTATTACTATCCTGGTGTCGGAACGTGACACCCGATCCTCTATTACTATTCTGGTGTCGGAACGTGACACCCGATCCTCTAGTCTCATTACTTTAGTTCATCAAGCCTTCTTTTATACCAAGGCATCATCATTAACAAAGTAAATTCAAGATTTAAGATTCACATCCTCATCTTCCCAACCCATTACAATTACATAATCACATCATACAAGCACACAAATAAGCATATAGGAGACTTTACAATACTACCCAATACATATCATTCGCTATTAAGAGTTTACAATCAAATAGCATAAACCATAACCTACCTCCACCGAAGAATCGCGATCAAACAAGCTATCTTTTCAAAAACTTTGATTTCCTTGCGTTTCTTCTCTTCTCTCTCGATCGTGTCTCTCTTTTCTCTCTGTTCTTTCTGTTTTTCTTATTCAAACCCTTTTTCTTTTACCCTAATTGTCATATAATTAAGTATAAAAGATGATAAAAATAACCCACTAATTATTTCAAGGTTATCTCCTTTAACCCCCAAGTAATTGAATTATTAATATTAATCCACTAACTTTATAATTATAAGCATGAATAGTCCAAAACGCCCCTTAAAACTTTTAATAGAAATCCGACCCAGTCAGGGTTACGCAACCTGTGACGGTCCGTCATAGCTGTGACGGTCCGTCCTGCAGGTCCGTCACAAAGTTCAAAGAGTTAATTCTGTGGAAAGATTTGTGACGGTCCGTCGTGCCAACGACGGTCCGTCCTGCCATTCAGTCACGAAGTTCAGAGAGTCCATTTCAATTTCAGTACCCAAATTTCAGAATTCTAAGTGTTTTGGAACGAGACCCCCTCGACGGTCCGTCTTGCCCATGACGGTCCGTCATGGGATCCGTCGACCCAGACACTCATTTCCAAAAATAAACTCTGCTGCTCAAAACGACTAAACAAGTCGTTACAATAGATAACAATTTACCCATCTTTCGTCCTCGAATAATCACAAGAAGAAAAACAAGGGCAAAAAGGAGTACCTGAATCTGTAAACAGGTGTGGGTATCTTTCTTGCATATCAGCCTCCTTCTCCCAAGTGGACTCTTCAACTGGTCAATTCTTATTGAACTTTGATGGATGCAATCTCGCTTGATCTCAACTTGCGGATTTCTCTACCTAGAATGGCAACAGGCTCCTCCTCATAATTCAAATTCTCATCAAGCAGAACTGAATCCCAACGAATGATGTAGTTTCCATCCCCATGGTATCTTTTCAACATAGACATATGAAATACCGGATGCACTCCTGACAGCCCTGGAGGCAAGGCTAATTCATAAGCCACCTCCCCTACTCGCTTAAGTACTTCAAATGGTCCAATATACCTTGGGCTTAGCTTACCTCTTTTACCAAACCGCATCACCCCTTTCATGGGTGAAACCTTCAGCAAAACTTGTTCACCCTCCATGAACTCCAAGTCTCTAACCTTTTGATCTGCATATTCTTTTTGCCTTTTCTTGAATAGATTTCACTTTCTCTAATGAGTACCTCAAAAGATCAGTACCCCAAGGTCTAACCTCAAATGCATCAAACCAACCAATGGGAGACCTACATCTCCTCCCATACAATGCTTCGAATGGGTCCATGTCAATGCTGGAGTGATAGCTATTATTGTATGACAACTCTGCTAAGGGTAAGAAGTTATCCCAATGACCACCAAATTCTATCACACATGCACGAAGCATATCCTCCAATACCTGAATCGTTCGCTCCGACTAACCATCGGTCTGAGGGTGAAATGCAGTAATAAGATCCAACTTAGTACCTAATTCAGCATGCAATGTTCTCCAAAACTTAGAAGTAAACTGCGTACCTCTATTTGATATGATGGAAAGTGGAACTCCATGCAATCGAACAATTTCTGAGATATAGAGTTTGGCTAACTTCTCTGCATTGTAAGTCACCTTGACCGGAATGAAGTGAGCAGACTTAGTTAATCTGTCCACAATTACCCAAATAGAATCAATCTTTCCCAATGTCTTCGGAAGACCAACCACGAAGTCCATTGCAATTCTCTCCCACTTCCATTTAGGAATGGGCATTCTCTGAAGTGTTCCTCCGGGCCTTTGGTGTTCATAATTTACTTGCTGACAATTTGGACATTTGGAAACAAAATCAACAATGTCACGCTTTATTCTACTCCACCAAAAGTGTTGCTTTAGGTCACGGTACATTTTGGTTGCACAAGGATGTATAGAATATCCGGAACTATGAGCCTCTTTGAGGATAGTGTGGATCAAATCATCAACACGGGGCACACATACCATTCCCTTAATCCTCAAAACACCTTCCTCATCAATTATTGCCTCTTTAGCCTCTCCTCGCAACACCATATCCCGAATTCGGCTTAGTTTCTCAACATCAAATTGTTTTCCCTTGATCTTGTCAACAAAAGAAGATCTTTCCTCCACAAAGGCCAAAAATCCTCCTTTCTCTAGTATTTCCTGTCTCATAAAGTCGTTAGCCAAGTTTTGGACTTCTCTAGCCAATGGGCGTCTAGAAACTTGTAAGTGGGCTAAACTACCCATGCTCCCTGCTTTTCTACTTAAGGCATCAGCCACCACATTTGCTTTTCCTGGGTGATACAGAATAGTAATATCATAGTCCTTCAACATTTTTATCCACCTCCTCTGTCTCAAATTCAAGTCTTTCTGGGTAAAGACATACTGTAGACTACGATGATCCGTGTAGACTTCTCACTTGACCCCATATAGATAATGTCTCCATTGCTTTAATGCAAACACCACTGCAGCCAATTCCAAATCATGGGTCGGATAGTTACGTTCGTGCACCTTTAGTTGCGTTGAAGCATAAGCGATTACATTCCTCTCTTGCATTAGCACTGCACCCAATCCCGAATAAGATGCATCACAATAAACAATGAAATTCTTGCCTTCCACTGGCAAGGCAAGAATTGGTGCAGTAGTCAACAAGGTCTTGAGTTTCTGAAAGCTTTCCTCACATTCATCCGACCATACAAATGGAACATTCTGCTTAGTAAAGTTTGTCAATTGGGAAGCAATAGAAGAGAATCCCTTGACAAATCGACGGTAGTAGCTGGCTAAACCAACAAAGCTCCTTACTTCTGACACATTAGTAGGTCTTACCCAATTCCTCACTGTTTCAATCTTAGAAGGATCCACCATCACTCAATCCTTAGAAACCACGTGCCCCAAGAAGGACACTGAATCTAGCCAAAACTCACACTTGGAGAATTTGGCATAAAGCCTTTTCTCCCTCAATACTTCCAACACCATTCTCAAATGCTCCTCATGTTCCTTCTTAATCTTGGAGTATATCAGTATATCATCAATAAATACGATAACAAAGAGATCCAGATATGGCTTAAAAATCCCGTTCATCAAGCTCATGAAAGCAGCAGGGGCATTCGTAAGACCAAAACACATTACTACGAATTCGTAATGCCAATACCTGGTTCGAAAAGCAGTCTTTGGCACATCTGTTGCCCGTATTTTCAATTGATGATAACCGGATCTCAAGTTAATCTTAGAGAAGACACAAGCACCTTGTAACTGATCGAACAAGTCATCAATGCGAGGAATGGGGTACTTGTTCTTGATAGTTACCTTGTTCAACTGCCGGTAGTCTATGCACATCCGAAAACTCCCATCCTTCTTCTTCACAAATAACACCGGAGCACCCCAAGGGGAAGCGCTTGGTCTAATGAAGACTTTACCTAACAACTCTTGAAGTTGGGCCTTTAATTCACTTAACTCCGCTGGAGCCATTCTATAAGGGGGTATGGAAATGGGACGAGTATCCGACTCTAGATCAATGGAAAAGTCATTATCCCTATCCGGTGGCATACCAGGAAGGTCTGCAGGGAACACATCCAGAAACTCACGGACTATCGAAACCGACTCAATTGAAGGTACTTGGGTAGTATCATCCCTGAGGTGTGATAAGAACGCTAAACACCCTTTACTAACCATTCTCTTATCATGAAGAAAGGAGATGATACGAACTGGAGTGGAAATGTAATCACCCTCCCACACTAACGGATCTGTCCCAGGCTTGGCCAACGTTACAGTTTTAGCATTACAATCTAAGATTGCAAAATTTTGAGAAAGCCAAGTCATACCCAGAATTACATCGAAATCAACCATTTCTAAAATAACCAAGTCTACATGAGTATTGCTCCCCACAAAAGTCACCAGACAAGACCTATATACCTTTTCAACTATCACAGACTCACCCACCGGAGTAGAAACACGAATAGGCATTTCAAGTAATTCACAATGTAAATTAAGACCAGTAGCAATATGAAAATGTGGAGCCAGGATCAAATAATACAGAAGCGATGCAATCACAAACCAAAAGATTACCTGTGATAACAGCATCAGATGTCTCCGCTTCAGACCGCCCGGGGAAAGCGTAACAATGGGCCCTATCACCTGTCTGCCCATTGCCCCTACCATGTTGTGCTGTAGTGGCTCCAGTTTGCCCGTCACCCCGGCCATTTTGGTGGCCACCATTTCCTCGGTCACCACGTCCTCCAGAATGAAGGCCTCTTCCATGACCACCTGTACCTCTGACTATTGGGGGTCTGTAACTCTGTTTTGGACAATACCTCTTAATGTGTCCAGTCTCCCCACATCCATAACACTCTCTGGATTCAAGCATAGGTCTTTGTGAAAATGATGATGTCTGGGGATAGCCTCCAAACTCAGAGAAATGTTGACCGGTCTACGGTGGACCCCCAACTATAGCCTGCAGTGAAGACTAAATAGGTTGGGCTGGATAACCTCTTCAAACCTGCCCTCTGGAGTAAGTACCATTAAATTCACCTCCCTTACGAAACCTTTTAGATGTCGATGCCATGGTGAAGTCATCTGGCTTCACTCCCTCCACCTCTATCACGAAGTCTACCACTTCCTGAAAGGATTTTGCTGTAGCCGCTACCTGTAAGGCTGAAATCCGCAAATCTGACCTTAACCCCCTCACAAAACGGCAAATCCATTCTTGTGGACTGAAACAAAGGTGGGTGGCATACCTGGATAATGCACGAAACTTAGCCTCATACGAGGTAACCGACATCTTACCTTGCTCTAGGCTCAAGAACTCATCTCTCCTCCTATCCCTCATGGTTCGGGGGATATACTTCTCCATAAATAAGCTAGAGAATGACGCCAAAGTCATAGGTGGTGCCTGTGCGGGTTGACATTCAACATGTGACCGCCACCACATTTTGGCATTTCCCTGAAACTGATAGGTTACAAACTCAACGCCAAATCGTTCCACTATGCCCATTTTATGTAGTAACTCATGACAATCAACCAGAAAATCGTAAGCATCCTAAGATTCAGCACCCTTGAAGACTGGAGGTTTCAATTTCAAGAACTTACTGAAAAGTTCATGCTGATCACTTGTCATTATGGGCCCTGTAGTCAAACGAGGAAACGTGCCTATTTCCAATAAGGCATCCATGCGGGGAGCCTCAGCAGCGGCCTGTCGTACTTCCGGAACCTGAGGTGCTGGTGCAGAAAACACTGGAGGTGTCTGGCCTTGATCAGATAACCCGCTAAGAAAAGCAAGAACCTGATTAATCATCTCTGGGGTAGGTTGGGGTGGTAATTCTTCATTCTGCACTTGCTCACTTTCCCCTTCCTCACCCTCTCTTACTACTTCCTCAGTCGATGGAGGAGTCACCGCCCTAGTACTAGATGGGCCAGGTGCTTGTCCTCTTCCTCTAGAGGGCGTCCTCCCGCTACCTCTACCACGACCTCTTGCCACTAATCCTCCTCGAGCTACAGCCCCAGTGGCTGGCTCAGATGCATCTTGTCTTGCCGGTGTCTGTGTTGGTGCCGCTTTTACTCTAGTTCTAACCATATGCGAAATAGAGTGAAGATGGTCAGATACCAATTTGTCACTTAGATACCAATTGGATCCAAATAATAGCACGAAAGAAAGAAAGAAAGAATGGAATTTTCCTAAAGTCTTATAGCCTCTCAAAGAAAAGTAAAGGCGTCCCCCTACCGTTCCTTACGACTCTACTAGACTCGTTCTTGTGTGATGATACCAACGAACCTAATGCTCTGATACCAAGTTTGTCACGACCCAAAACGAGCCGCGAGTGGCACCCACACTTATCCTACTATGTGAGCGAACCAACCAATCTAAACCCCAACATTTCAACCATAATAACATAATATAATGCGGAAGGCTTTAAAACTCATTAACTAAATCAATTAAATAACTTCTAAAATTTATCAATCATTATCCCCAAAATCTGGAAGTCATCACCACATGAACATCTATCCTCAAATTTACTAAATCTAAGAGTATCTAAGAAGCTAAAATAAGTAAAAAGCTAGTCCATGTCGGAATTTCAAGGCATCAAGACATGAAGAGGAAGATCCAATCCAAGCTAGAAGCAATAGCTCACCCTGAAATCTGGCGTAATGAAGACTGGCTAGAGTTGCGGTTGAGTTGAAGACGATTGCACGTTTGCTGCACTCCACAATTAACAAAGAAAAACAAGTACAAGTAGGGGTCAGTACAAGACACAAGTACTGAGTAGGTATCATCGGCCAACTCAAAATAGAAAGCAATATATGCTAGATAATAACATAAAATAAACTAATATTCTTAACAGGTGACAACAACAATTTCCATAACCCTTAGTCACAACACCAAGCACATCTATGAGGACTCAAGCCTCCACACCATACTCATATGGGAAACAGTTTCTTTAGATTAAGTATATTAACATATTTCAAGATTTATTCTCTTTATTCCTCTTGTGTCGGTACGTGACACTCCGATCAATCTACTATCCTTATGTCGGAACGTGACACTCCGATCTATATACTATCCTGGTGTCGGAACGTGACACTCCGATCCATATACTATCCTGGTGTCAGAACGTGACACTCCGATCCATATAATATCCTGGTGTCGGAACGTGACACTCCGATCCATATACTATCTTGGTGTCGGAACCTGACACTCCGATCCATATACTATCCTGGTGTCGGAACGTGACACTCCGATCCATATACTATCCTGGTGTCGGAACGTGACACTCCGATCCATATACTATCCTAGTGTCGGAACGTGACACCCGATCCTCTATTACTATCCTAGTGTCGGAACGTGACATCCGATCCTCTATTACTATCCTAGTGTCGGAACGTGACACCCGATCCTCTAGTCTCATTACTTTAGTTCATCAAGCCTTCTTTTATACCAAGGCATCATCATTAACAAAGTAAATTCAAGATTTAAGATTCACAGCCTCATCTTCCCAACCCATTACAATTACATAATCATATCATACAAGCACACAATTAAGCATATAGGAGACTTTACAATACTACCCAATACATATCATTCGCAATGAATAGTTTACTATCAAATAGCTTAAACCATAACCTACCTCCACCGAAGAATTGCGATCAAACATGCTATCTTCCCAAAACCTTTGCTTTCCTTGCGTTTCTTCTCTTCTCTCTCGATCATGTCTCTTATTTCTCTCTATTCTTTCTGTTTTTCTTATTCAAACCCTTTTTCTTTTACCCTAATTTTCATATAATTAAGTATAAAAGATGATAAAAATAACCCACTAATTATTTCAAGGTTATCTCCTTTAACCCCCAAGTAATTGAATTATTAACATTAATCCACTAACTTTATAATTATAGGCATGAATAGTCCAAAACGCCCCTTAAAACTTTTAATAGAAATCCGACCCAGTCAGGGTTACGCAACCTGTGACGGTTCGTCATAGCTGTGACGGTCCGTCCTGCAGGTCCGTCACAAAGTTCAGAGAGTTAATTCTGTGGAAAGATTTGTGACGGTCCGTCGTGCCAACGACGGTCCGCCCTGCCATTCCTTCACGAAGTTCAGAGAATCGATTTCACTACCCAAATTTCAGAATTCTAAGTGTTTTGGAACGAGACCCCCTCGACGGTCCTTCGTGCCCATGACGGTCCGTCGTGGGATCTGTCAACCCAGACAGTGATTTCCAGAAATAAACTATGCTACTCAAAACGACTAAACAGGTCGTTACATATGCATGGTTGGAATCCTAATGAGTCCATGTGAACTGATGTTTCTAGCATATGATGTGCTATGAAAAGTTTAAAATTTTATGCTAAATCTACATATGACAATGCAATGAATGATTAGTATGGGCTCCTGCAAGAGGTAATGTACGTCATGTTACTTCTAGGGGGTGCTCCCAGGATATGAGAAACGTTGTATCACAACATGAGGTTTATATAAGTGGTTTTAGGTTCCAAAAGTCTTATATTTACAAGTCTAGTAGAGTCTCGTATCATTGGTGGTGAGTCCCAACACATCCGTGATGCGGGAGGCTATAGGAAGATAGAGTTTCCCTTTTTCATTATTCTTATGTCGTTCCATAGAACATAACTCTATAAGATATCTTTTTTATCTTTTCTTGTCCTGTGGTCGTTTAGATATGGTGTCTTGATTCATGAGGAAGAAAAGACAAGTTTGATGTTTATCTTTGTTTGATGAGTATGGTCAAATGTGAATTTTGACATGCATTGTTGATGTCATGCCTTTTATGACTATATATGATATCTATAATAAATTATATGATATATGAAGACTTATGCTATGACATGGGTTAAAAGCATGCTAGGAGTAATTATTGTGAAAGTGAGTTTCTTTTTTAATGGTATGTTGCTATAAGGTTTTGCATAGTGATAGTCTTATGGTATGGTTTATACTTTAAATATTTTAGGGTGTGTGGTAAATGACTAATAATGCATGTTGCCTATATAATTGTATATTGAAAGTGTGGTTATGATGATACACAATGAGAAGCGTTATTCCTAGTCTACGGTATTAGTTTATGATCTAGGTTATATTAATGATTCTTCCTCTACATTCAAAGGACTATATCAGGGCTAGTTGTGGTCTACATGTTTATTTTTTCATACTCTTGTGTATTATAATCCCTTCATATGTACCCCTATATGAATATGTTGTCTTGAGCATATTTAGGAGTCATAAATGTTAATGTTGAATATGTCATATCTACTATTTTATGATGGTTGGTGTGTGGTATGTAGTTCCTATTACTCTATATGTGAGTTTCCTATGGTTTAAGTGACCTGAATGTGTTTTGATCTTTCTAAGGTTGATTCCTTAATGTTATGATTGTTGCCATTGTATGATCATGTTCAACAATGTATACACACTCACACCTTATGCATACTTACAAGTAGATAGGATCATGGTGTGTAATGACAGGATATTCTCATATGCACTAATGTGTACTACTATCCATGTTAAGTATATGTTTGGGAAGTATAATATGTATCCCTTAACTAGGATGGATTGATCGATGTACTAGTATGAGTATGGTTATGGGACCTTGTCTCTACATTGAAAATGTGTGCCTAAATAGGATAATTCCTAGGTTTATTTTTCTATGTACATGAATATGAATGCATGGTTATTTTATGAATATTTATAATGTCTTAAAGTGTTCATATGAATGTATTTCTCGTATAGTTACACCTATACACTTACGCATTGATGCACGAACATGACTGGCCTTAATGTGTTTATGTTAAAGGATTTCTCACATATATGTGTATACACACACATACATGTGTGATGATCTAGTCAAAAATATTGGCTCTTGGATGGTGCTTGAATATTCTATTTCCATGTGAAATAGTTTCTCACATGACTTAGGTTGATGAATTCTCATCCATAACCTATGAGATAAGCATATGAGGGGTTAAATCCCCTAAGCCTGTCTTTTATAAAGTAATGTATTAATGAATTTTCAATAAAGGGATCTTAGCTTAGCACTGAGTGAACCTGTAGATGAGGGGTGGAACCTTATCCAAAGAGGGAAGGTAGGGTTCACCATAGTTCTCACGGGGTGGATAACCACATAACCCAAAAAGGGCATCGAGTGATGTTTCCATGATGAACCCCAAGATCCATAAACTATGTTTGTAACATAGGATCTAACAAGTGATATAACCTAACATGCTAGCATGTATTAATGCTATACCTTTTATAGGTAAGAATACCTTGTATTGGTATAAAGCTATACAACACCAAATTCCATGTTTAGAACCCATCGTCTTAGTGGTGGTTAAGGCTATAGTTTTCCTAAAGTAAAATGGACAATGGAAGTAAATGACTAGGGCCCTAACTAGGATAACTCATGCAAAATTTCTTCGTGTAGGTGGGGTATGAGACTTTACCTATTAATTGCACAAGTAGATCTTGAAGGATGTTCTAGGAAGGTGTTCTAATATATATGATTATGTTTATGTTCCTTAGATATGATATAGAAGTGTTGTCTACATGTTGTGATGATATGCCGTCACGACCCAAAACGAGCCGCGAGTGGCACCCACACTTATCCTACTATGTGAGTGAACCAACCAATCTAAACCCCAACATTTCAACCATAATAACAGAATATAATGCGGAAGACTTTAAAACTCATTACCGAAATCAATCAAATAACTTCTAAAATTTATCAATCATTATCCCCAAAATCTGGAAGTCATCACCACAAGAACATCTATCCTCAAATTTACTAAATCTAAGAGTATCTAAGAAGCTAAAATAAGTAAAAAGCTAGTCCATGCCGGAATTTCAAGCCATCAAGACATGAAGAGGAAGATCCAGTCCAAGCTGGAAGCAATAGCTCACCCTGAAATCTGGCGTGATGAAGACTGGCTAGAGTTGCGGTTGAGTTGAAGACGATGGCACGTCTGCTGCACTCCACAATTAACAAAGAAAAACAAATACAAGTAGGGGTCAGTACAAGGCACACGTACTGAGTAGGTATCATCGGCCAACTGAAAATAAAAAGCAATATATGTCAGATAATAACATAAAATCAACTAATATTCTTAACAGGTGACAACAACAATTTCCATAACCCTTGGTCACAACACCAAGCACATCTATGAGGACTCAAGCCTCCACACCCTACTCATTTGGGAAACAGTTTCTTTAGATTGAGTATATTAACATATTTCAAGATTCATTCTCTTTATTCCTCTTGTGTCGGTACGTGACACTCCGATCCATCTACTATCCTGGTGTCGGAACGTGACACTCCGATCCATATACTATCCTGGTGTCGGAACATGACACTCCGATCCATATACTATCCTGGTGTCGGAACGTGACTCTCCGATCCATATACTATCCTGGTGTCGAAATGTGACACTCCGATCCATATACTATCTTGGTGTCGGAACGTGACACTCCGGTCCATATACTATCCTGGTGTCAGAACGTGACACTCCGATCCATATACTATCCTGGTGTCGGAACGTGACACTCCTATCCTTATACTATACTTGTGTCGGAACGTGACACCCGATCCTCTATTACTATCCTGGTGTCGGAACGTGACACCCGATCCTCTATTACTATCCTAGTGTCGAAACGTGACACCCATCCTCTAGTCTCATTACTTTAGTTTATCAAGCCTTCTTTTATACCAAGGCATCATCATTAACAAAGTAAATTCAAGATTTAAGATTCACAGCCTCATCTTCCCAACCCATTACAATTACATAATCACATCATACAAGCACACAATTAAGCATATAGGAGACTTTACAATACTACCCAATACATATCATTCGCTATTAAGAGTTTACTATGAAATAGAATAAACCATAACCTACCTCCACTGAAGAATCGCGATCAAACAAGCTATCTTCCCAAAACCTTTGCTTTCCTTGTGTTTCTTCTCTTCTCTCTCGATCGTGTCTCTCTTTTCTCTCTGTTCTTTATGTTTTTCTTATTCAAACCCTTTTTCTTTTACCCTAATTGTCATATAATTAAGTATAAAAGATGATAAAAATAACCCACTAATTATTTCAAGGTTATCTCTTTTAACCCCCAAGTAATTGAATTATTAACATTAATCCACTAACTTTATAATTATAAGCATGAATAGCCCAAAACGCCCCTTAAAACTTTTAATAGAAATCTGACCCAGTCAGGGTTACGCAACCTGTGATGGTCCGTCATAGCTGTGACGGTCCGTCCTGCAGGTCCGTCACAAAGTTCAGAGAGTTAATTTTGTGGAAAGATTTGTGACGGTCCATCGTGTCAACGACGGTCCGTCCTGCCATTCCGTCACGAAGTTCAGAGAGTCGATTTCAGTACCCAAATTTCAGAATTCTAAGTGTTTTGGAACGAGACCCCCTCGATGGTCCGTCGTGCCCATGAAGGTCCGTCTTGGGATCCGTCGACCCAGACAGTGATTTCCAGAAATAAACTCTGCTGCTCAAAACGACTAAACAAGTCGTTACAATAGATACCAATTTACCCATCGTTCGTCCTCGAACGATCACAAGAAGAAAAACAAGTGCGAAAAGGAGTACCTGAATCTGTAAACAGGTGTGGCTATCTTTCTTGCATATCAGCCTCCTTCTCCCAAGTGGACTCTTCAACTGGTCGATTCTTCCATTGAACTTTGATGGATCCAGTCTCCCTTGATCTCAACTTGCGGATTTCTCTACCTAGAATTGCAACAGGCTCCTCCTCATAAGTAAAATTCTCATCAAGCAGAACTGAATCCCAACGAATGATGTAGTTTCCATCCCCATGGTATCTTTTCAACATAGACACATGAAATAGCGGATGCACTCCTAACAGCGCTGGAGGCAAGGCTAATTCATAAGCCACCTCCCCTACTCGCTTAAGTACTTCAAATGGTCCAATATACCTTGGGCTTAGCTTACCTCTTTTACCAAACCGCATCACCCCTTTCATGGGTGAAACCTTCAGCAAAACTTGTTCACCCTCCATGAACTCCAAGTCTCTAACCTTTCGATCTGCATATTCATTTTGCTTGCTTTGCGCCGCTAAAAGATTTTCTTGAATAGATTTCACTTTCTCTAATGAATCCCTCAAAAGATCAGTACCCCAAGGTCTAACCTCAAATGCATCAAACCAACCAATGGGAGACCTACATCTCCTCCCATACAATGCTTCGAATGGGGCCATGTCAATACTTGAGTGATAGCTATTATTGTATGAGAACTCTGCTAAGGGTAAGAAGTTATCCCAATGACCACCAAATTCTACCACACATGCACGAAGCATATCCTCCAATACCTGAATTGTTCACTCCGAGTGACCATCGGTCTGAGGGTGAAATGCAGTACTAAGATCCAACTTAGTACCTAATTCAGCATGCAATATTCTCCAAAACATAGAAGTAAACTGCGTACCTCTATATGATATTATGGAAAGTGGAACTCCATGCAATCTAAAAATTTCTGAGATATAGAGTTTGGCTAACTTCTCTGCATTGTAAGTCACCTTGACCGGAATGAAGTGAGCAGACTTAGTTAATCGTTCCACAATTACCCAAATAGAATCAAACTTTCCCAATGTCTTTGGAAGACCAACCACGAAGTCCATTGTAATTCTCTCCCACTTCCATTCAGGAATGGGCATTCTCTGAAGTGTTCCTCCGGGCCTCTGGTGTTCATACTTTACTTGCTGACAATTTGGACATTTTGCAACAAAATCAACAATGTCACGCTTCATTCTACTCCACCAAAAGGGTTGCTTTAAGTCACGGTACATCTTGGTTGCACCAGGATGTATTGAATATCCAAGACTATGAGCCTCTGTGAGATAGTGTGGATCAAATCATCAACACGGGGCACACATACCCTTCCCTTAATCCTCAAAACACCTTCCTCCTCAATTATTGCCTATTTATCCTCTCCTCGCAACACCATATCCCGAATTTGGCTTAGTTTCTCATCATCAAACTGTTTTCCCTTGATCTTGTCAAGAAAAGAAGATCTTGCCTCCACACAGGCCAAAAATCCTCCTCTCTCTAGTATTTCCAGTCTCATAAAGTCGCTAGCCATGTTTTGGACTTCTCTAGTAAATGGGCGTCTAGAAACTTGTAAGTGGGCTAAACTACCCATGCTCCCTGCTTTTCTACTTAAGGCATCAGCCACCACATTTGCTTTTCCTGGGTGATACAGAATAGTAATATCATAGTCCTTCAACAGTTCCATCCACCTCCTCTGTCTCAAATTTAAGTCTTTCTGGGTAAAGACATACTGTAGACTACGATGATCCGTGTAGACTTCACACTTGACCCCATATAGATAATGTCTCCATTGCTTTAATGCAAACACCACTTCAGCCAATTCCAAATCATGGGTCGGATAGTTACGTTCGTGCACCTTTAGTTGCCTTGAAGCATAAGAGATTACATTCCTCTCTTGCATTGGCACTGCACCAAATCCCGAATAAGATGCATCACAATAAACAATGAAATTCTTGCCTTCCACTGGCAAGGTAAGAATTGGTGCAGTAGTCAACAAGGTCTTGAGTTTCTGAAAGCTTTCCTCACATTCATCCGACCATACAAATGGAACATTTGGCTTAGTCAAGTTTGTCAATTGGGAAGGAATAGAAGAGAATCCCTTGACAAATCGATGGTAGTAGCTGGATAAACCAACAAAGCTCCTTACTTCTGACACATTAGTAGGTCTTACCCAATTCCTCACTGCTTCCATCTTAGAAGGATCCACCATCACTCCATCCTTAGAAACCACGTGCCCCAAGAAGGACACTGAATCTAGCCAAAACTCACACTTGGAGAATTTGGCATAAAGCCTTTTCTCCCTCAATACTTCCAACACAATTCTCAAATGCTCCTCATGTTCGTTCTTACCCTTGGAGTATATCAGTATATCATCAATAAATACGATAACAAAGAGATCCAGATATGGCTTAAAAATCCCATTCATCAAGCTCATGAAAGCAGCAGGGGCATTCGTAAGACCAAAAGACATTAGTACAAATTCGTAATACCCATACCTGGTTCGAAAAGCAGTCTTTGGTACATCTGTTGCCCGTATTTTCAATTGATGATAACCGGATCTCAAGTCAATCTTAGAGAAGACACAAGCACCTTGTAACTGATCGAACAAGTCATCAATGCAAGGAATGGGGTACTTGTTCTTAATAGTTACCTTGTTCAACTGCCGGTAGTCTATGCACATCCAAAAACTCCCATCCTTCTTCTTCAAAAATAACACCGGAGCACCCCAAGGGGAAGCGCTTGGTCTAATGAAGCCTTTACCCAACAACTCTTGAAGTTGGGCCTTTAATTCCCTTAACTTCGCTGGAGCCATTCTATAAGGGGGTATGGAAATGTGGCGAGTATCCGTCTCCAGATCAATGCAAAAGTCGATATCCCTAACCGGTGGCATACCAGGAAGGTCTGCAGGGAACACATCCAGAAACTCACGGACTATCGAAACCGACTCAATTAAAGGTACTTAGGTAGTATCACCCCTGAGGTGTGCCAAGAAAGCTAAACACCCTTTACTAACCATTCTCTTAGCACGAAGAAAGGAGATGATACGAACTGGAGTGGAAGTGTAATCACCCTCCCACACTAACGGATCTGTCCCAGGCTTGGCCAACGTTACAGTTTTAGCATTACAATCTAAGATTGTAAAATTTGGAGAAAGCCAAGTCATACCCAGAATAACATCGAAATCAACCATTTCAAAAATAACCAAGTCTACATGAGTATTGCTCCCCACAAAAGTCACCAGACAAGACCTATATACCTTGTCAACTATCATAGACTCACCCACCGGAGTAGAAACACGAATAGGCATGTCAAGCAATTCACAATGTAAAATAAGACCAGTAGCAAATGAGGAAGATACGTATGAAAATGTGGAGCCAGGATAAAATAATATAGAATCCATGCAATCACAAACCAAAAGATTACCTGTGATAACAGCATCAGATGTCTCCGCTTCAGACCGCCCGGGGAAAGCGTAACAATGGGACCTATCACCTTTCTGCCTGTTGCCCCTACCATGTTGTGTTGTAGTGGCTCCAGTTTGCCCGTCACCCCGGCCGTTTTGGTGGCCACCATTTCCTCGGCCACCACGTCCTCCAGAATGACGACCTCTTCCATGACCACCTCTACCTCTGACTATTGGGGGTCTGTAACTCTGTTTTGGAAAATACCTCTTAATGTGTCCAGTCTCCCCACATCCATAACACTCTCTGGATTCAAGCATAGGTCTCTGTGAGAATGACGAAGTCTGGGGATAACCTCCAAGCTCAGAGAAATGTTGACTAGTCTGCGGTAGACCCCCAACTATAGCCTGCAGTGAAGACTTAATAGGTCGGGCTGGATAACCTCTTGAACCCTGCCCTATGGAGTAAGAACCATTAAACTCACCTCCCTTACGAAACCTTTTAGATGTAGATGCATGGTGAAGTCATCTGGCTTCACTCCCTCCACCTCTATCACGAAGTCTACCATTTCCTGAAAGGATTTTGCTGTAGCCGCTACCTGTAAGGCTGAAATCCGCAAATCTGACCTCAACCCCTTCACAAAACGGCGATCCGTTCTTGTGGACTGAAACAAAGCTGGGTGGCATACATGGATAATGCACGAAACTTAGCCTCATACGCGGTAACCGACATCTTACCTTGCTCTAGGCTCAAGAACTCATCTCTCCTCCTATCCGTCAAGGTCCGGGGGATATACTTCTCCATAAATAAGCTAGAGCATGACGCCCAAGTCATAGGTGGTGCCTGTGCGGGTTGACACTCAACATGTGACCGCCACCACATTTTGGCATTTCCCTGAAACTGATAGGTTACAAACTCAACGCCAAATCGTTCCACTATGCCCATTTTATGTAGTAACTCATGACAATCAACCAGAAAATCGTAAGCATCCTCAGATTCAGCACCCTTGAAGATTGGAGGATTCAATTTCAAGAACTTACTGAAAAGTTCATGCTGATCACTTGTCATTATGGACCATGTATTCAAACGAGGAAACGTGCCTATTTCCAATGAGGCATCCATGCGGGGAGCCTCAGCAGCGGCCTGTCGTACTTCTGGAACCTGAGGTGCTGGTGCAGAAAACATTGGAGGTGTCTGGCCTTGATCAGATAACCCGCTAAGATAAGCAAGAACCTGATTAATCATCTCTGGGTAGGTTGGGGTGGTAATTCCTCATTATGCACTTGCTCACTTTCCCCTTCCTCACCATCTCTTACTACTTCCTCAGTCGGTGGAGGAGTCACCGCCCTAGTACTAGATGGGCTAGGTGCTTGTCCTCTTCCTCTAGAGGGCGTCCTCCCGCGACCTCTACCACGGCCTCTTGCCACTAATCCTCCTCGAGCTACAGCCCCAGTGGCTGGCTCAGTTGCATCTTGTCTTGACGGTGTTGGTGTTGGCGCCGCTGTTGCTCTAGTTCTAACCATCTGCGAAATAGAGTGAAGATGGTCAGATAACAATTTGTATCACCCAGATACCAATTGGATCCAAGTAATAGCACGAAAGAAGAAAGAAAGAATGGAATTTTCCTAAAGTCTTATAGCCTCTCAAAGAAAAGTAAAGGCGTCCCCCTACCGTTCCTTAAGACTCTACTAGACTCGTTCTTGTGTGATGAGACCAACGAACCTAATGCTCTGATACCAAGTTTTTCACGACCCAAAACGAGCTGCGAGTGGCACCCACACTTATCCTATTATGTGAGCGAACCAACCAATCTAAACCCCAACATTTCAACCATAATAACAGAATATAATGCGGAAGACTTTAAAACTCATTAACGAAATCAATAAAATAAGTTCTAAAATTTATCAATCATTATCCCCAAAATCTGGAAGTCATCACCACAAGAACATCTATCCTCAAATTTACTAAATCTAAGAGTATCTAAGAAGCTAAAATAAGTAAAAAGCTAGTCCATGCCGGAATTTCAAGGCATCACGACATGAAGAGGAAGATCCACTCCAAGCTAGAAGCAATCGCTCACCATGAAATCTGGCGTGATGAAGACTGGCTAGAGTTGCGGTTGAGTTGAAGACGATGGCACGTTTGCTGCACTCAACAATTAACAAAGAAAAACAAATACAAGTAGGGGTCAGTACAAGGCACAAGTACTGAGTAGGTATCATCGGCCAACTCAAAATAGAAAGCAATATATGTTAGATAATAAGATAAAATCAACTAATATTCTTAACAGGTGACAACAACAATTTCCATAACCCTTGGTAACAACACCAAGCACATCTATGAGGACTCAAGCCTCCACACCCTACTCATTTGGGAAACAGTTTCTTTAGATTGAGTATATTAACATATTTCAAGATTCATTCTCTTTATTCCTCTTGTGTCGGTACGTGACACTCCGATCCATCTACTATCCTGGTGTCGGAACGTGACACTCCGATCCATATACTATCCTAGTGTCGGAACATGACACTCCGATCCATATACTATCCTGGTGTCGGAACGTGACTCTCCAATCCATATACTATCCTGGTGTTGAAATGTGACACTCCGATCCATATACTATCTTGGTGTCGGAACGTGACACTCCGATCCATATACTATACTGGTGTCGAAACGTGACACTCCGATCCATATACTATCCTGGTGTCGAAACGTGACACTCCGATCCATATACTATCCTGGTGTCGGAACGTGACACTCCGATCCATATATGATCCTGGTGTCGGAACGTGACACCCGATCCTCTATTACTATCCTGGTGTCGGAACATGACACCCGATCCTCTATTACTATCCTGGTGTCGGAACGTGACACTCGATCCTCTAGTCTCATTACTTTAGTTCATCAAGCCTTCTTTTATACCAAGGCATCATCATTAACAAAGTAAATTCAAGATTTAAGATTCACAGCCTCATCTTCCCAACCCATTACAATTACATAATCACATCATACAAGCACACAATTAAGTATAAAGGAGACGTAACAATACTACCCAATACATATCATTCCCTATTAAGAGTTTACTATGAAATAGCATAAACCATAACCTACCTCCACCGAAGAATCGCGATCAAACAAGCTATCTTCCCAAAACCTTTGCTTTCCTTGCGTTTCTTCTCTTCTCTCTCTATCGTGTCTCTCTTTTCCCTTTGTTCTTTCTGTTTTTCTTATTCAAACCCTTTTTCTTTTACCCTAATTGTCATATAATTAAGTATAAAAGATGATAAAAATAACCCACTAATTATTTCAAGGTTATCTCCTTTAACCCCCAAGTAATTGAATTATTAACATTAATCCACTAACTTTATAACTATAAGCATGAATAGTCCAAAACGCCCCTTACAACTTTTAATAGAAATCCGACCCAGTCAGGGTTACGCAACCTGTGACGGTCCGTCATAGCTGTGACGGTCCATCCTGCAGGTCCGTCACAAACTTCAGAGAGTTAATTCTGTGGAAAGATTTGTGACGGTCCGTCGTGCAAACGACGGTCCGTCCTGCCATTCCGTCACGAAGTTCAGAGAGTTGATTTCAGTACCCAAATTTCAGAATTCTAAGTGTTTTGGAACGAGACCCCCTCGACGGTCCGTTGCGCCCATGACGGTCCGTCGTGGGATCCGTCGACCCAGACAGTGATTTCCAGAAATAAACTCTGCTGTTCAAAACGACTAAACAGGTCGTTACATATGCATGGTTTGAGTCCTAATGAGTCCATGTAATGTGCTCTTACCTTATATGCATAGTATAGGTCTTATTGACTATATAATGGAATCTTTCTTGACATGAATGAGGTTGTGTATGCTTGTGTTGTTGATGTATAAGGGCATTTTAATTCTTATAATATCTTTATAGGTTTACTAAGTATGTGTGAGGTTAGTTGCTGTCCAAGTATTTTAATGTGACTTTTGCTTTGATATGTTTATGTTGGAAGTATTGACTTGAGTATGGTCTTTTAATGAGTCCATCTATGTGGCCCCTACAGTATGTTTGGTCAAATATGAGTTAGATATCTTACTATATTAAATACTTCTATGAATGCATGTGTTGGGTTAATGAATGTTGTATGCATGATTCCCTAGTTGTATTAAAGTAATGTTTGAGTGCGGATAGTATTATGGGACATTGTCTATTAGTTGCACAAGGAATCAATAAAGGGTTACTTTAGAAGATAAGGAGTTAAAGTAAAAGGAGAGAGCTTACTGTACACCTGAAATAAGCTCACTGTTATTGTAATGGTGCTTATTGTAATGTTGTGACTTATACGCCTTAATTGCAATGTGGGGACTTATATGATGTTTTGAACATTTAATATGCCTATATGAAGTATGTTAATTTATTGTATCAAAGTTTTATGATGTTTTCATAGAAAGGCGTGATGCTTGGTTTTGAAAGTAAATGTCCCTTTTAATTGCGTGTTTTTGCATGGTTGACATACTTAGTCAATTCTTGTACTAACACCATTATTCTCTACCTTTTTACACAAAGTGTAGGTTATGGATTCTTAAAGGATTTCTATGTGGTGAAGAGCTTGATAGATGTTTCCCAAGCTCCAGGAAAGGAGTGTTTAAGATTCAAGGACTACTTATGTCAAAGTTTTTATTTAAAGTGATGTAATAACATAGTTAATATTGTATGTTTTGAATGGATGTGTCTCCTAATATATTCTATAAAGTTGTGTCTAAGAGACAAAAGAGACTTAAAATCTAACTATGTGTTATGACATATATATATATATATATATATGTATATATATATATATATATATATATATATATATATATATATATATATATAAAGTAATGTTTCTATCATATAATGTGATATGAAATGTTTTAAGTTTTTTGGCTAAATTTACCTATGAGTATGCGATGAATGATTACTATGGGCTTGTACAGGACCTCTGAGAGCTCAATTACGCCATGTTACTTCTCGGGGGTGCTCCTCAGACGTGACAACTAAGACCAAGAGCATAAACCGTAACCTAAAATCATAAATTCTAAATCTGAAACCCAATGAAATCCTAAACATAAACTTTAAGACACCCTAAATCCTATACCCTAAACCCTATCAAAAAACTCTAAATCCTATACCCAAAACCCTATATGTTCAACATTACGAAATCCTAAATCCTAAAAACTCAAGAATAATCTCTAAAATCATTTAAAACCCCTACAAAACGTAAGCTCTAAACGTTAAATCCTAAAAGTATGTCAACCCTAAACGTAAAATACATAAAATTAATTATATACTCTTAATTCTAAATCTTGAAAAAACTATGAAATGTTTAAACTTAAAAACCCCTAAATCCGCAAAATACTAAGCAATGAACCTTATAATTTCCTAAATAATATATCCTAAACCCTTAAAACAAACAAAAAAGAAAAACTCTAAAACATAAAACTTAAATTTAAAAATCCTTAAAATTTAAACATAAAAACCCAAAGCCCTAAAGCTTTAAAACAAAGACAAAGCTTGTCATCAAAAATCCTATACTTAATAAAACCATCAGCCCAAAGCCGTAACCTTAAGCCTAAATCGAGAATCTAAAACCCTAAGAAACCCAAAACACTAAACCTTATGAAACCGTATATCCAATAAGCCCTAAAATAAAATCTAAAAATTATTTAAAACCCTTACAAAACCCTAATATTTTAACCCTAATCCTAAAAACTTGTAAATCCTAAATCTAAAAAACTCATTAAAAATCCTAAGAAACACTTTTAAATAATCTAATACAACTGAAATTCTTTGAATCTAAAAGCATTAAGTTGAACGCCCTATAATAACCAATATCGTATATTCTAAACTCTCCAAAAGGCCAAAAGAAAAGCACTAAGACCTAAACCCTAAACCTAAAAACCTTAACCTTATAAAACCAAATCACTTACGCTAAAAACCTTAACCCAATACATTAAACCTTAAAACACCATAACGAAACACTCTAAATCCTAAGAAACCCTAATTCTTAAACCCTAAATTCTATGAAGACTAAAATAAACCCTAAATCCACTATAAACCCAAAAAAAAAACCCTAAGTTGTAAATCTAATATACTAAACCTTACTAAATCTGCTAAAACCTAAAATGAACTGTTATACCCATTTAAACTATATATAAAAAACCAAGCTTCACACCTTGAATTATAAAAATCCATAAAACCTATTTCTGAGAAACACACACACACACAAAAAGCTAAGCCCTCACCCTAAGAAACACTTAACTCATAAAAACCATAGATAAATCAAAAACAACTAAAAATAAAAAAATTTAAAATCTAAACCCTATAATGCCTTAAATCGTATATTCTTAACCCTAAAATACAAAAAAAAAATTAAAACCTAAGCCCTATTTTAAAAACATTAATCCTTTCACGGAAAAAATTGCTTAACCCTAATCCATAAAACATAAACCTAAAATACACATAAAATACTCTATACCCTTAGCCCTAAACAATAAAAACTATCGAACACTTAACCCTGAAAAACCCCTACACCCAAAAAAACATTAAAATCTAAGACTTATAAAACAATAAGTCATCCATTTTAAACCGTAAAAAAGAAAAAATAATTATAACTTAAACCCTAATCATAAAAAATCTAAAAAACATTAACATAACCCAAAAACCTAAAGTCTCAAATATAAGATAAAACTCATCATCTTAAACCCTAAACGTAACAGTCAGCTCTAACCTAATATCATGAATAAAGTATCTAAAACTCTAAGAACCAAAAACCCTAAATCTTAAAAAACCCTAACTCTTAGAAGGCTGCATATAAATCCTAAAAACCATTTAAAACCTCTACAAAACCCTATGATTTAAACCCTAAATGAGAAACACAGAAAAATAACTCTAACAAACACTTAATCTTAAAAAAACATAAAATAACCAAAATTTCCTCACCCTAAAAACAATAAGATCAAAACCCTTTAAAGAACTATATCGTATATACAAAAAAAAAAACAAAGAAGATACAAAAAAACTTAGACCTAAACTCTAAACCAATAAAACCATAAGACCTTTAACCATATAAAATCAAATCTCTTAACCCTAAAAACCTTAACCCAATACCCTAAACCTAAAAACACCCTAACCAAAAATCCTTAATTCTATAAAACCCTAATCAATAAACCGTAGGAAACCCTAAATTTTATGAACACTAAAATAAACCCTAAATCTATTATTAACCCATCTAAAACCCTTATCTCTAAACCCAACATCCCAAACAATAAGAACCACTAAGTCCTAAGAAAAGTAAAATGAACTATTAAAATAATTCAAAACAAACAAAAACCCTAAGCTTCAAACCCTATATCCTAAAACCATAAACCCTATTTCAAAAAAAAATCCTAATAATAGAACCTTAAAAAACACTTAGACATAAAAAATGTTTGAAAATCCATAAAAACAACTAAACCTAAAAACCTCTAAAATCTAAACGCTAAATCGTATATCCTAATTCGTATTAACACAAAAAATCTAAGACTTAAACCCTAAGCCCATAAAATCCTAAAATACCTTAACAAAAAAAAACCCAAGGACTTGAACCCTAACATCTTAAATAAAACTCTTAACCTAAAAGTTAAAATTTAAGAAAACCCTAACTCCTAACCTGAGATCCTAAATTCTAAACCCCTTAGAAGCCCCAAAATCTAAATGTTAAGAAACCCTATATCCTAGAAGCCCAAAAAAACCTTTAAAATCCCTTACAAAACCATAAGCTTGAAGTTCTAGATCCTAAAAATCAGTAAAGCATAAACCTAAAACACACACAAAAAAAACCTAAGTTCTAAACTCTAATCCTTACAAAAATCCTACGAAATACTTAATCTTTAGGAATAAATCAAAAATTTTGTTAACAACGCTAAACATACAAAAAATATAAGATCTAAAACCTATATTTCCCTTAATTTTCTATGCTAAATAACCCAAAAAACAAAAAATATAAACCCTTGATCTATAAAACTATATAAAAAAGCATAACCTTAAGAAACCTTGATGCTATAAACCTTAAATTAAATCATAAAACCATAAAGAATCCCTACAAAATAATAATTTGTAAACACCTACATCCTAAAAATTCATAAAACCTATGTTGAAAACACTCAAAAACTCTAAAACAACTAAACCTAAAAAACACTAAGCGTTAAACCCTATAAAGCCCTAAAAAGTATATGCTAATCCCCAAAACAAACAAAAAATATACTTCAGCCCTAAATTCTAAACCTATAAAACCATAAAAATAAAACTAACAAATCCTAAGCCGTAAAGCTTTACTACTAAGCCCTAAATCCTAAACCCTAAACTAAAACCGTAAATCCTACACCCTAAATCTTCATAAACTCTAAATCCAATATACATTAACATAAATACTTAAATAAATTTCATATGCCTACAAAATTTTAAGCTCTACATCCTTAAATCTAAAAATTAATAAACCATAAACTTAAATAAACAAAAAAAACCTATGCGCTTATCCCTAACCCTAAAAAAACCTTTAGAAAATAGTAAACCATAAAAAAGTCTAAAAAATACAAAATGCCTAAATGAAGAAATTCTCAACTCTAAAACCTATTAATCCCAAAATTGTATATTTTAAAGTTGAACCCACAAAAAACTCTAACACTTAAACCCTAAACCTTGAAACCTAAAGAACCTTTACATTAAAAAAAGTCAACGCCATAATCCTTAATAACCTAGATAAGTCATTACCCAAAAACCATAAACCTATAAAACAAAAAAAATCTTAACCGAAAAAACCCAAAGCCTTAAAATACATGTAAGAACCTTAACATAAAAGCTGAAATATAAAAATACAGTAACCCCTAAACCATAAACCCTAACCTAAAATAATAAATCCTAAATCTAATACCCTAAGAAATCCTAAACCCCAAACCTTACAAAACCTAAAATATAATACCCTAAATGCTATCCAAAATGTCTAAATCCTATACAAAAAAACCCTAAGAAATCCATAACCCTAAGTAAAACCAAATCATATACCCTAAACCGTATCCAAAAACTCCAAATTATATACCCAAAACAATAATAAACCCTAAAATTTGAACCTTATGAAACCCTAAGTCCTATAAACCCTAAAGTAAACTCTAAAACCATGTAAAACCACTACAAAACCCAAGCTCTAAACCTTCCATCCTAAAAATTTAGAAACCTTAAACCTTAAAAACTCAAAAAAAAAAATATACCCTTAGTCTTAAACCCTAAAAACATATACAACACTAACCCCAAAAAACCCCCAAACCCAAATATAACAACCTGTTTAGTCGTTCTGAGCAGCAAATTTTATTTCTGGAAAAACTGGCTGAGACGACGGACCGTCATGGGCATGACGGACCGTCGAGGGGGTCTCGTTCAAAAACACTTAGAATTCTGAAATTTGGGTACTGAAATCGACTATCTGAACTTCGTGACGGAATGGCAGGACAGACCGTCGTGGGCACAACGGACCGTCACACATTTTCCACAGAAAATTAGTCTCTGAACTTTGTGACGGACCTGCAGGACGTACCGTCGCAGGAACGACGGGCCGTCACAGGTTGCGTAATCCCAGGCTTTGTCGGATTTCTGTTAAGTAATTTAAGGGGCGTTTTGGACTATTTCTGCTTTAATTATAAAGTTAGTGGGTTAATGTTAATAGTTTAATTACTTGGGGGTTAAAAGAGTTAACCTTAAGTTAATTAGTGGGTTAATTCCTCATCTTTTATACTTAATTATATGCTAATTAGGGTAAAAGAAAGGGGGTTTGAATAAGAATAATAGAAAGAACAAGAGAGGGAGAAATGATCGATCGAGAGAGAGGAAAAACGCAGCCTTGGGTAAATTGCTTGCTTGATCACGAATTCTTCGGTGGAGGTAGGTTATGGTTTATGCTTTTCGTAGTAAACTCTTAATAGCGAATGATATGTATTGGGTAGTATTGTAAACCCTTCTATATGCTTAATTGTATGCTTGCATGAATGTGATTATATTATTGTGATAAAATAAGCATGATGAAGCTATTGAATCCTAAATCTTGAAAAACCCTAATCTACTTTGTTAATGATGATGCCTTGGTATAAAAGAAGGCTTGATAAACTAAAGTAGTGAGATTAGGGGATCGGGTGCCACGTTCCGGTACCAGGATAGTAATAGAGGATCGGGTGTCACATTCCGGCACCAGGATAGAAATAGAGGATCGAGTGCCACGTTCTGGTACCAGGATAGTATATGAGAATCGGAGTGTCACGTTCTGACACCAGGATAGTATATGGATCGGGTGCCACTTTCCGGTACCAAGATAGAATGAGGATCGGAGTTCCAAGTTCCGACACCAGGATAGAATATGGATCGGGTGTCACGTTCCGACACCAGGTTAGTATATGAGGATGTGTCACCTTCCGACACCAGGATAGTATATGGAGCAGAGTGTCACGTACTGACACGAGAGGAATAAAGATAATGAAATCTTGAAAGATGATAATATACTCAATTTAACGAACCTATTTCCCAAATGAGTATGGTATTGAGGCTTGAGTCCTCATGGGTGTATTTGGCGTACTTATTAATGATTATAGTACTTGTTGTTGCTACATGTTGAGTATCCTAGTTGATTTATGATGTTATCTGATATATACTGTTTTCTATTTTGAGTTGGCCGATGATATCTACTCAGTACGTGTGTTTTGTACTGACCCCTACTTGTATGTTTCTTTCTTTTTTATTTGTGGAGTGCAGCAAACGTACCGTCGTCTTCAACTCAACCGCAACTCTAGCCAGTCTTCATTACGTCGGATTTCAGGGTGAGCTAATGCTTCTAGCTTGGACTGGATCTTCTCCCTCATGTCTTGATGCCTTGAAGTTCCGGCATGGACTAGCTTTTTATTTATTTTAGCTTCTTAGAATACTCTTAGTTTAGTAATTTTGATCATAGATGTTCTTGTAGTGATGACTTCCAGATTTTGGGGAATAATAGATGTTGAGTTTTTACAAGTTATTGAACTGATTTTCATTAATGAGTTTAAGTCTTCCGCATTACTTTATATAGATATTATATTGAAATGTTGGGTTTTGTATTGGTTGGTTTGCTCACATAGGAGGGTAAGTGTGGGTGCCACTCGTGACTTGATTTTGGGTCGTGACAAACTTGGTATCAGAGCATTAGGTTCGTTGGTCTCATCACACAAGAACGAGTCTAGTAGAGTCTTTAGGAACGGTAGGGGGACGCCTTTACTTTTCTTTGAGAGACTATAAGACATTAAGAAAAATTCCATTCTTTCTTTCTTTCTTTCGTGCTATTACTTGGATCCAATTGGTATCTAGGTGATACAAATTGGTATCTGACCATCTTCACTCTATTTCGCAGATGGTTAGAACTAGAGCAACGACTGCGCCAACACCAACACCGGCAAGACAAGAAGCGTCTGAGCCAGCCACTGGGCTGTAGCTCGAAGAGGAGTAGTGGCGAGATGTCGTGGAAGAGGTCGTGGGAGGACGTCCTCTAGAGGAAGAGGACAAGCACCCAGCCCACCTGGTACTAGGGCGGTGACTCCTCCACCGACTGAGGAAGTGATAAGAGAGGGTGAGGAAGGGGAGAATAAACAAGTTCAGAATGATGAATTACCACCCCAACCTACCCAGAGATGATTAATCAGGTTCTTGCTTATCTTAGCGGGTTATCTGATCAAGGCCAGACACCTCCAGTGTTTTCTACACCAGCACCTCAGGTTCCGGAGGTACAACATGCAGCTACTGTGGCCCCCTGCATGGATGCCTAATTGGAAATAGGCACGTTTCCTCATCTAACTACAGCGCCTATAATGACAAATGATCAGCATGAACTTTTCAGTAAGTTATTGAAATTGAAACCTCCAGTCTTCAAGGGTGCTGAATCTGAGGATGCCTACGATTTTCTGGTTGACTGTCATGAGCTACTACACAAGATGGGTATAGTAGAACGGTTTGGTGTTGAGTTTGTGACTTATCAGTTTCAAGGGAACGCCAAAATGTGGTGGCGGTCACATGTTGAGTGTTAACCAACAGAGGCACCACCTATGACTTGGGCATCATTCTCTAGCTTGTTTATGGAGAAGTATATTCCCCGGACTTTGAGGGATAGGAAAAGAGATGAGTTCTTGAGCCTAGAGCAAGGTAGGATGTCGGTTACTGCATATGAGGCTAAGTTTCGTGCATTATCCTAGTATGCCACCCAACTCTGTTTCATTCCACAAGAGCGGATTCGCCGTTTTGTGAAGGGGTTGAGGTCACAATTGCGGATTTCAGCCTTACAGGTAGCGGCTACTGCAAAATCCTTTCAAGAAGTGGTAGACTTCGTGATAGACGTGGAAGGAGTGAAGCCAGATGACTTCACCATTGCATCGACATCAAAAAGGTTTCGAAAGGGAGGTGAGTTTCATGGTTCTTACTTTAGAGGATAGGGTTCAGGGGGTTACTCAGTCCGACCAATTCAGTCCTCACTACAGACTGTAGTTGGGGGTCCACCTCAGACCGGCCAACATTTCTCTGAGGTTGGAGGTTATTCCCAGACATCGTCATTCTCACAGAGACCGATGCTTAAATCCAGAGAGTGTTATGGATGTGGGGAGACTGGACACATTAAGAGGTATTGTCCAAAACAGAGTTACAGACCTCCCATAGTCAGAGGTAGAGGTGGTCATGGAAGAGGCCGTCATTCTGGTGGACATGGTGGTCGAGGTAATGGTGGTCACCAAAACGGCCGAGGTGACGGGCAAACTGGAGCTACTACAACACCACATAGTAGGGGCAACGGGCAGACTGGTGATAGGGCCCATTGTTACGCTTTCCCCGGGCGGTCTGAAGCGGAGGCATCTGATGCTGTTATCAGAGGTAATCTTTTGGTTTGTGATTGCATGGCTTCTGAATTATTTGATCCTGGCTCCACGTTTTCATATGTATCTTCCTCATTTGCTACTGTCCTTAATTTACATTGTGAATTGGTTGACATACCTATTCGTGTGTCTACTCCGGTGGGTGAGTCTGTGATAGTTGAAAAAGTATATAGGTCTTGTTTGGTAACTTTTGTGGGGAGCAATACTTATGTAGACTTTGTTATCTTAGAAACAGTTTATTTTGATGTAATTCTGGGTATGACTTAGCTTTCTCCGAATTTTGCGATCTTGCATTGTACTGCTAAAACTGTGATGTTAGCCAAGCCTGGGACAGATCCGTTAGTGTGGGAGGGCGACTACACTTCCACTCTGGTTTTTATCATCTCGTTTCTTCTTGCTAAGAGAATGGTTAGTAAGGGGTGTTTAGCTTTCTTGGCACATCTTAGGGATGACACTACCCAAGTACCTTCAATTGAGTCAGTTTCGGTAGTCCGTGAGTTTCTGGATGTGTTCCCTGCAGATCTTTCTGGTATGCCACCAGATAGAGATATTGATTTTTGCATTGATCTGGAACCGGGTACTCGTCCCATTTCTATACCCCCTTATAGAATGGCTCCCGCGGAGTTAACAGAGTTAAAGGCCCAACTTCAAGAGTTGTTGAGTAAAGGCTTCATTAGACCAAGTGCATCTCCTTGGGGTGCTCCGGTGTTATTTGTGAAGAAGAAGGATGGGAGTTTTCGGATGTGCATAGACTACAGACAACTGAATAAGGTAACTATTAAGAACAACTATCCCATTCCTCGCATTGATTACTTGTTCGAACAGTTACAAGGTGCTTGTGTCTTCTCTAAGATTGACTTGAGATCCGGTTATCATCAATTGAAAATACGGGCAGCGAATGTGCTAAAGACTGCTTTTCGAACCAGGTATGGGCATTACGAATTTGTAGTGATGTCATTTGGTCTTACGAATGCCCCTGCTGCGTTCATGAACTTGATGAACGGGATTTTTAAGCCATATCTAGATCTCATTGTGATCGTATTTATTGATGATATCCTGATATACTCCAAGAGTAATAAGGAACATGAGGAGCATTTGAGAATTGTGTTGGAAGTATTGAGAAAGAAAAAGCTTTATGCCAAATTCTCCAAGTGTGAGTTTTGGCTAGATTCAATGTCCTTCTTGGGGCACGTGGTTTCTAAGGATGGAGTGATGGTGGATCCTTCTAAGATTGAGACAGTGAAGAATTGGGTAAGACCCACTAATGTGTCAGAAATAAGGAGCTTTGTTGGTTTAGCTAGCTATTACCGTCGATTTGTCAAGGGATTCTCTTCTATTGCTTCCCAATTGACGAACTTGACTAAGCAGAATGTTCCATTTGTATGGTCGGATGAGTGTGAGGAAAGCTTTCAGAAACTCAAGACCTTGTTGACTACTGCACCAATCCTTACCCTGCCAGTGGAAGGTAAGAATTTCATCGTCTATTGTGATGCATCCTATTCGGGTTTTGGTGCAGTGCTAATGCAAGAGAAGAATGTAATTGCTTATGCTTCGAGGCAATTAAAGGTGCATGAACGTAACTATCCGACCCATGATTTGGAATTGGCCGCGGTAGTATTTGCATTAAAGCAATGGATACACTATTTATATAGGGTTAAGTGTGAAGTCTATACGGATCATCGTAGCCTACATTATGTATTTACTCAGAAAGATTTGAATTTGAGACAGAGGAGATGGATGGAACTACTGAAGGACTACGATATCACTATTCTGTATCATCCGGGAAAAGCTAATGTTGTGGCAGATGCTTTATGTAGGAAGGCAGGAAGCATGGGAAGTCTAGCTCACTTGCAAGTTTGTAGACGCCCGTTGGCTAGACAAATCCAAAACTTGGCTAATGACTTTATGAGGCTAGAAGTAAATGAGAAGGGAGGATTTTTGGCTTGTGTGGAGGCAAGATCTTCTTTTCTTGACCAGATCAAGGGAAAACAGTTTGATGATGAGAAACTAAGTCGAATTCGGGATATGGTGTTGCGAGGAGAGGCTAAAGAGTCATTAATCGATGAGTAAGGTGTTTTGAGAATTAAGGGAAGGGTATGTGTGCCCCGCGTTGATGATTTGATCCACACTATTCTTACAGAGGCTCATAGTTCCGGATATTCTATACACCCTGGTGCAACCAAGATGTACAGTGACCTAAAGCAACACTTTTGGTGGAGTAGAATGAAGAGAGACATTGTTGATTTTGTTGCCAAATGTCCAAATTGTCAACAAGTAAAGTATGAACACCAGAGGCCCGGAGGAACACTTCAGAGAATGCCCATTCCTGAATGGAAGTGGAATAGAATTGCAATGGACTTCGTGGTTGGTCTTCCAAAGACATTGGGTAAGTTTGATTCTATTTGGGTAATTGTGGACAGATTAACTAAGTCTGCTCACTTCATTCCGGTCAAGGTGCCTTACAATGCAGAGAAGTTAGCCAAAATCTATATCTCAGAAATTGTTCGATTGCATGGAGTTCCAATCTCCATTATATATGATAGAGGTACGCAGTTTACTTCTAAGTATTGGAGAACATTGCATGCGGAATTAGCTACTAGGTTGGACCTTAGTACTGCATTTCATCCTCAAACCGATGGTCAGTCTGAGCGAACGATTCAAGTGTTGGAGGATATTCTTCGTGCATGTGTGATAGAATTTGGTGGTCATTGGGACAACTTCTTACCCTTAGCGGAGTTTTCATACAACAATAACTATCACTGAAGTATTGATATGGCTCCATTCGAAGCATTGTATGGGAGGAGATGTAGGTCTCCCATTGGTTGGTTTAATGCATTTGAGGTTAGACCTTGGGGTACTGATCTTTTGAGGGATTCATTAGAGAAAGTGAAATCTATTCAAGAAAAGCTTTTAGCGGCGCAAAGTAGGCAAAAGGAATATGCAGATCGAAAAGTTAGAGACTTGGAGTTCATAGAGGGTGAACAAGTCTTGCTGAAGGTTTCACCCATGAAAGGGGTGATGCGGTTTGGTAAAAGAGGTAAGCTAAGCCCAAGGTATATTGGACCATTTGAAGTACTTAAGCGAGTAGGGGAGGTGGCTTATGAATTATCCTTGCCTCCAGGGCTATCAGGAGTGCATCCGGTATTTCACGTGTCTATGTTGAAAAGATACCATGGAGATGGAAACTACATCATTCGTTGGGATTCGGTTCAGCTTGATGAGAATTTGTCTTATGAGGAGGAACCTCTTGCTATTTTAGATAGAGAAGTTCGCAAGTTGAGGTCGAGGGAGATTGAATCCACCAAAGTTCAATGGAAGAATCGACCAGTTGAAGAGGCCACTTGGGAGAAGGAGGCTAATATGCAAGAAAGATACCCACACCTGTTTACAGATTCAGGTACTCCTTTTCGCCCTTGTTTTTTTTTCTTGTGATCGTTCGAGGATGAACGATGGGTAAATTGGTATCTATTGTAACGACCTATTTAGTCGTATTGAGCAGCAGATTTTATTTCTGGAAAAACTGGCTGAGACGACGGACCGTCATCAGCACGACGGACCGTCGAGGGGGTCTCGTTCCAAAACACTTAGAATTCTGAAATTTGGGTACTGAAATCGACTCTCTGAACTTCGTGACGGAATTGCAGACAGGACGGACCGTCACACATTTTCCACAGAAAATTAGTCTCTGAACTTTGTGACGGACCTGTAGGACAGACCGTCGCAGGCACGACGGGCCGTCACAGGTTGCGTAATCCCAGGCTGGGTTGAATTTCTCTTAAGTAAATTAAGGGGCGTTTTGGACTATTCCTACTTTAATTATAAAGTTAGTGGGTTAATGTTAATAGTTTAATTACTTGGGGGTTAAAAGAGTTAACCTTAAGTTAATTAGTGGGTTAATTCCTCATCTTTTATACTTAATTAAATGCTAATTAGGGTAAAAGAAAGGGGGTTTGAATAAGAAAAATAGAAAGAACAAGAGAGGGACAAACGATCGATCGAGAGAGAGGAAAAACGCAGCCTTGGGGAAATTGCTTGCTTGATCACGAATTCTTCGGTGGAGGTAGGTTATGGTTTATGCTATTCGTAGTAAACTCTTAATAGCGAATGATATGTATTGGGTAGTATTGTAAACCCTTCTATATGCTTAATTGTATGCTTGCATGAATGTGATTATATAATTGTGATAAAATAAGCATGATGAAGCTGTTGAATCCTATATCTTGAAAAACCCTAATCTACTTTGTTAATAATGATGCCTTGGTATAAAAGAAGGCTTGATGAACGAAAGTAGTGAGATTAGGGGATCGGGTGCCAAGTTCCGGTACCAGGATAGTAATAGAGGATCGGGTGTCACGTTCCGACACCAGGATAGAAATAGAGGATCGAGTGCCACGTTCCGGTACCAGGATAGTATATGAGGATCGGAGTGTCATGTTCCGACACCAGGATAGTATATGGATCGGGTGCCACGTTCCGGTACCAGGATAGAATGAGGATCAGAGTGCCACGTTCCGGCACCAGGATAGAATATGGATCAGGTGTCACATTGCGACACCAGGATAGTATATGAGGATCGGAGTGTCACGTTCCGACACCAGGATAGTATATAGAGCGGAGTGTCACGTACCGACACGAGAGGAATAAAGAAAACGAAATCTTGAAAGATGATAATATACTCAATTTAATGAACCTATTTCCCAAATGAGTATGGTGTTGAGGCTTGAGTCCTCATGGGGGTATTTGGCGTAATTATTAATGATTATAGTACTTTTTGTTGGTACATGTTGAGTATCGTAGTTGATTTATGATGTTATCTGATATATACTTTTTTCTATTTTGAGTTGGCCGATGATATCTACTCAGTACGTGTGTTTTGTACTGACCCCTACTTGTATGTTTCTTTCTTTGTTATTTGTGGAGTGCAGCAAACGTATCGTCGTCTTCAACTCAACCGCAACTCTAGCCAGTCTTTATTACGTCGGATTTCAGGGTGAGCTAATGCTTCTAGCTTGGACTGGATCTTCTTCCTCATGTCTTGATGCCTTGAAGTTCCGGCATGGACTAGCTTTTTATTTATTTTAGCTTCTTAGAATACTCATAGTTTAGTAATTTTGATCATAGATGTTCTTGTGGTGATGACTTCCAGATTTTGGGGAATAATAGATGTTGAGTTTTTAGAAGTTATTGAACTGATTTTCATTAATGAGTTTAAGTCTTCCGCATTACTTTCTGTTGATATTATATTGAAATGTTGGGTTTTGTATTGGTTGGTTCTCTCACATAGGAGGGTAAGTGTGTGTGCCACTCGCGACTCGATTTTGGGTCGTGACACCAAAAAACTCTAAGCTTTGTAATAAAGTCTTAAATTAGATATGCTAAATCCTAAAAAAAAATCCTAAGACTTAAACCCTAAACATAAAAAATCCTAAAAAACATTAATAAAAAAACCGAAACCCTAAAGTCATAAAACAAAGACAAAAACCGTCATATAAAACCCTAAAATTAATAAACAATCAACCCTAACCTTCAAGCCCTAACCTAAAACCCTAAATCTAAAATCAAAATGCTAAGTAACCCAAAACTCTAAACCTTACAAAACCCCAAATCCTATAATACCTAAAATAAATCTTGAAAATTAATTTAAACCCTATAAAACACTATATTTAAACCCAAATCCAAAATTTTGTAAGCCATAAAGCGAAAAAACAAACAAAAAAACCTAAGAAACACATAAACTTTAAAAACCTAAAATACCCGAAATTCCCTCAACATAAAAATACTAAGCTCAAAACCCTATAAGTACCTTTATTGTATATGCCAAAACACCAGATAAGACGATAAAAATACTAATACCTAAACCATAAACCTATAGAACCCGAAAATCCTTAACCATATAAAACCAATGCCCTTAATTCAAAAAACCTTAACAAAATATCCTAAACATAAAAACAATGTAACATAAAATACCAAATCCTAAGAAACCTTAATACCTAAACATTAAGAAACCCTAAATTCTACAAACACTAAAATAAAGTCGAAATCATTTCTAAACCCATTGAGAACCCTACACTCTAAATGGAACATCCTAAACCTTATTAAATCTTGTAATACAAAAAGTAAACTCATATAACTATTTAAAACACCTACAAAACTCTAGGATTGAAACCATTTATCTTAAAACCATAAACCTTATTTTTTAAAAGCATAAAAAATACTAAGCCCTAAACCCTATGAAGAACTTTACGATTAAAAACCTTAGAAAACCTAAAAGAAACTACACCTAAAAACCTCAAAAATTAAAACCCTATATCATATATAATAATCCCTAAAAACGAAAACTACATCCTAAGACTATAAAACCCTAAAATGCTTTAACAAAAAACACTCAAAACTCAAAACCCTAAAAACCTAAATTAAGTACCTAACCTAAAACTCAAAAATTTAAGAAAACCCTAAACCCTAAACTAAGTGCCTAAATCCTCACCAAAACCCTAAAAAAACTCTAAACCTTAAGAAACCTTATGTCCTATAAACCATAAAAACATTAAAAGATCTTACTAAACCCTATGATTAAGATCATAGATTCTATAAATCCGTAAACCCAACCTTAAAAACACAGAATAAAATATACGCCCGAAAGCCTAAACCCACAAAAAATCCTAAGAAACACTTAATCCTTGAGAACCCGAAAAATCACAAAAAAATCTCTTAACACCCCTTAACATAAAAAAAAACTCTAATCTCTAAAACCTTCAAAGCCCTAAATTGTATATGCTAAATCCCCCAAATTACAAAAATTATAAACCCTAAACCTATAAAACCATAAAAAACACAGCCTAATAATAACGCAAAGCTCTTAACCCCAAAAAGTAACCTAAAATCTTAAATGCTAAACCTAAGACCCTTAACCTTAAGAAACTCTAAATCCTATAAACCTTGATTAAAACCTAAAACCATGTGAAAAATTCCATACAAAATAATAATTTGTAAACCCTAAACACAAAAAAATCCGTAAAACCAAAGTTGAAAACACATAAAAACACTTTAAAAGCCTTAACTAATAAACCTAAAAAACTTTAAACCCTAAACCCTATAAAGCTCTGAATTGTATATGCTAACCCCTAGACACACAAAGAAACCTCGGTCGTCCATCCTAAATTTAAAAAACCATAAACAATATAAACCTAAGAAACCATAAGACCTAAAGCCTTAACACTAAGCCCTAAAACCTAAAATCCAAAAATCTTAAACCCTAAACCATAAGAAACCCTAAATCCATTTATATTCCTCAAAAACCCTAAGCTCTTAACCCTAAAACTAAAAACTCATAAACCTTAAATCTATAAAAACACGAAAAACTCTATGCGGTAATCCCTAGACCTAAAAAAACCAAAAGAACCACTTAACCATAAAAAAATCTCAAAAAACAAAAATACATAAATGAAAAAAATTCAAAAGTCTAAATCCTATGAATCCCTAAATTGTATATTTTAAGCCATAACAACACAATAACCACTAAAACCTCAATCCTAAACCTAGAACCCTAAAAAACCTTAAAAAAACACTCAAAGTCATAAACCCTAAGAACCTATAGAAAACAATCAATTCAAAACCCTGAACCCATAAAATAGTAATCCATAAAGTCTAAAGTATAGATATACCCTTAAACTAAAATTCGAAACAAAAAATACAGTAAGACCTAAAATGTAAACCCTTACCTATAAACATAAATCCTAAATCTAAGATCCTATGAAATCCTATACCGTAAACTTTAAAAAACCCTAAATCCCATATCGTAAAACGTATTAAAAAACTCTAAATCATATAGCCAAAAACCTAAGAAACCCTAAATGTTGAACATTATGAAACCATAAATCCTATAATATCTGAAATACTCTTAATCCATCTAAAAACCTACAAAACCTAAGCTCTAAATGTTAAATCCTAAAAAAATTCATAAACCCTAAGACAAAAAAACACAAAATAAATTATATATCCTTAGCCCTAAATCCTTAAAAACTATGCAACATTTAACCCTTAAAAACCCTTAAGTCCGCAAAACACTAAGCCCTGAACCTTATAAACCTATAAATCATACATTTTAATCCGCATAAACGCACAAAAAAAATCCTAGACTTAGACCTTAACCTTAAAATATCCTAAAAAAACCTTAACCTAAAAAATGAAATCCCTAAAGTTGTAAAACCAAAACAAAACCCTTCATCTAAAACACTAAACTTAATAAAACCATCAGTCCAAAGCCCAAAGCCATTACGTTAAACCTTAAATCTAAAAAACACCTAAAATCCCAATACCCTAAACCTTAAGAATCCGTAAATCATATAAGCCTAAAATAAATCCTAAAAACTATTTAAAACCCTAACAAAGCCCTAAAATTCAAACACTAATCCTAATGATTTTAAACCGTAAACCTAAAAACCACAAAAAAAAGACCGAAGAAACACTTAAACTTTAAGAAACCTTAAATAACCGAAGTTCCCTGAATCTAAAAAACAAAGATGAACACCAAATAAAGTCAAATATCATATATGCTATACACTAAAAAATATATTAAAAAAACTGTAAGACCTAAACCCTAAACTAATCACATAAAAACCATAAATTTTTAAAATGAAAGAAGTTAACCCTAACAAAAAACTATAAATCCTAAGAAAATCTAATGCCTAAACCTTAAGAAACCCTAAATTCTTTGAACATTAACATAAACCCTAAATCTATTACAAATCTATCGAGGATCGTAAATTGTAAACCCAACATGCTTGACCTTACAAAATCATGTAAAACATAAAATGAAACGGTATAACCATTTAAAACACATACAAAACACTATTCTTGAAATCCTAAATCCTAAAGTCCATAAACCCTATTTCTAAAAAATACAAAAAGAACACCTAATCCCCCAACCCTAAGAGATACTTAACCAAAAAAAAAAAACTTAGAGAACCCCAAAACAAGTAAACGTAAAAACCTCTAAAATATAGACCCTATAAAGCCTTAAATAGTACATGCATAACAATGAAACACACGAAAGAAAGATAAGTCCTAAGCCTTAAACCTATCAAATGATAAAAAAATCTTAACCTTAAAAACCCAAAGACCTAAACAATCAAAACCTAAATTAAACTATTAAAAAAATCCTAATCCTAGAAAAACCTTTATCCCTAATCTAAACCCTTGAATCCATTCCTTGAAAAAAATTTATAAGCCCCAAACTGTTACCCCTAACCCAGAAACCCTAAACCTAAAAAACACAATAAAATCTCTTTACCCTTAGCCCATAACCCTAAATAACTATGAAACGCTTAACCCTAAAAACCCCTACACTAGAAAAAATAATTTAAAACTCTTGGCCTTATAAAGCCCTAAATCATATAAGCTAAAACCTAAAAAAATCTAACAAAAATAAAAAACCTAGGACCTAAAACCCTAAACTTAAAAAATCAAGAAAAATACTAACCTAAAAATCCAAAGACCTAAAGCCTTGAAACAAGGACAAAACCAGCCATCCAGAATCCTACACATTATAAAGTCGTCATCCCTATATCCAAATCCCTAACCTATAACCCTAAATAAAAAAACAAAAACCCTAAACCTTACGAAATTCTAACTCCTATAAGCCCTAAAGTAAATCCTAATAACCATTTGAAACCCCTACAAAACCCAATGATTTAACCCTAATAAAAAAAATAATTAAACCTTAAACCTGAAACACACAAAAATAACCCTAACAAACCATTAAAAAAAGGTAAAACACCCGAAATTCCCTCAACATAAAAATACTACTTCAAAACCTATAAAGCCCTATATCATATATACTAAAAAAGTTACCAAATACAAAAAAAAAAAGAAAAAAGATTAAGACCTATACCTTAAACATATAAAACCATAAAACCTTAACCTAGTAAGATGAAAGCCCTTAACCCTAAGAATTTTAACCCAATAACCTTAAACTAAAAAATAATACCCTTAATCTGAAAATACCCTAACTTAAAACCCAAAATTCTAAGAATCCCAAGTCACTACACCTTATGAAACACTAAATTCTAATAATACTAAAGTAAACCCTAAATTAATTTTAAACTCATCAAAAACCCTACTCTCTAAATCCAAAATCCTAAACTATAAGAAATACTAAATCTGTAAAATTTAAAATGAACCCTTATAATCATTTAAAACACCTATAAAACCCTGAACATCAAACCATGTATCCTAAAAATCCATAAACCCTTTTTCTAAAAAACAAAAAAAAAATTCTAAGCCCTAAAGCCTAAGAAATTCGTAACCATTAAAAACTCTAGAAAACCCAAAAAGGACTAAACCTTAAAACCTCTAAAATTTGAACCATAAATTGAATATATCAAACCTTATAAACACATAAAAAACTAATCCCTAAATCCTAAAATACCTTATGAAACAACCCCCAAACCCTAAACCCTAACTACCTTAAAAAAACCTTAACCTAAAAATCAAAACATAAGAAACCGTCAACCCAAGTTTGAGATCGTAAATTCAAAGCATAAAACCCCAAGAAACCTTTAACTTAAAACCATAAAAAACACTTTATCCTACGAACCTAGAAAAACCATTAACATCTCTTACAAAACTCTATGCTCGAAACTCTACATCTTCAAAGATTGTAAACCCAAAACATATAACACACACACAAAAAAAAAACTTAATCCCTAATCCTAAACCCTAAAAGAATTCTAAGAAACACTTAAATCGAAATATCTTAACAGCACTAAACATAAAAAAAAAAATCTACACTTTAAAACCAATAAAGCCTTTATTAGTATAAACTAAATCCCTCAATTCATACCCTAAACCTATAAAACCATAAAAGCGTAACCTAAAAATAACACAAAGCACTTAACCCCAAACCTTAAACTAATACCCTAAGTTATAAACCTAAAACTCTTAACCTTAAAGACCCTAAATTATAAAGAATACCTTCAAAATAATAATAAGTAAACACTAATTCCTAAAAATCTATAAAACCTAAGTTTAAAACATATAAAGAAACATTAAAAACCCCTAAAACAACTAAACATAAAAAACTCTAAGCCCTACACCAATAAAGCCCTAAATAGTATATGCTAAACACTTAAGCACACAAAAAACAGCTCAGCCCTGAATCCTAAACCTATAAAACCATATAAAAATCTTAAAATAAGAAACCCTAAGCCTTTAAAGCCTTAAAACTAAGACCTAAACCTTGAACCTTTCACTAAAACCCTAAATCCTAGACCTTAAACCTTAAGAAACCCTATATCCTATAAAACCTAAAATAAACCCTAAAATCCATTTCATACTCCTACAAAATCCAAAGCTCTAAACCCTAAAACCTAAAAATTTATAAACCCTAAACTTAAGTAAATAAAAAATCCAATGAGCTGATCCCTAATTCTAAAATACCCTTAGAAACACTTAACGGTTAAAATATTCATAAACCATAAACCTAAAAAACACAACAAAACTCTAAGAGACAACTAACCTTTAAAAAATCTAAAGTACCCAAAATTCCATCAATGTATAAACACCAAACTCAAAACCTTATAAAGCCCTATATAAATTATGCTAAACCCCAAAAAAGACGCAAAGAAATACTAACACCTAAGCTATAAACACACAAAACCTTAACCCTACAACACCAAAGACCTTAACCATATACCCTAAACCTAAAATTACCCAAACATAAAACCCTAAATCAGAAGAAACCTTAATACCAAAACCTTAAGAAACCCTACATTCTATGAACACTATAATAAACCCTAAATCCATTATGAACCCATCTAAAACGCTAAGTTCTAAATCAAACATCCAAAAACTTACTACATCCTGTAAAACATAACTTGAATCCTTATAACCATTTGAACACTCATAAAACCCTAACGTTGAAACCCTATTTCTTATGAATACATAAACCTTGTTTCTATAAACACACGAAAATGTAAGCCCTTAACCGTAAGAAACACTTAACCATTAAAAAGAATAGAAAATCCAAAAGCATCTAAACCTAAAAACCTATAAAATCTAAACCCTATATGTATATACAAAACCCTATAAACACAAAAAATAGCCTAAGCCCTAAACCCTAAACCTATAAAACTATAATATACCATATCCAAAAATATTCAAAGCCCTAACCCTAATAAGCTAAATAAAACCCTTAACCAAAAATTCAAAACTTATGAAAAACTGAAACCCTAACCTAAAGCACGAAATCATAAACCTAAAACCATAAGAAATAGTAAACTCTATGTTTTAGTAAATCTTATATCCTATAAACCCTCAAATCCATAAAAAGTCTTTACGAAACCCCAAGCTTGAAACTCTAGATCCTAAAAATTCATACACCAAAAACATAAAAAACACAGAAAAAACACCTAAACCCTAAAACCCTAAACCCTTAGAAACACTTAATACTTAAGAACCTATAAAATCTAAAAATCCCCAACACCCCTAAAAAAACCCTAACATCAAAAACATATAAAGCCCTAATTCGTATGTGCTAAGTTGCCCGAAACACAAAAAACCTAAACCTTAAACCTACAATACCATAAAGTACACTCAGCCAAAAAATGATGCAACACTGTCACGACCCAAATCGGGGCCGTGACTGGCACCCACACTTAACCTACTATGTGAGCAAACCAACCAATCTAAACCCAAACATATTGAATAGAATACAATGCTGAAGACTTAAACTCATTATATAAATCAAACAAAATAACTTCTAAAATTTATAACTCATTATCCCCAAAATCTGGAAGTCATCATCACAAGAACATCTATGATCAAATTACTTAACTAAGAGTATTCTAAGAAACTAAAATACATAAAAGCTAGTCCATGTCGGAAATTCAAGGCATCAAGACTTGAAGAAGAAGATCCAGTCCAAGCTAGAAGCATTAGCTCACCCTGAAGTCCGGTGTATTGAAGACTGGCTAGAATTACGGTTGTGTTGAAGACGACGGCGCGTTTGCTGCACTCCACAAATAACAAAGAAAGAAACAAACAAGTAGGGGTCAGTACAAAACACGTGTACTGGGTAAGTATCATCGGCCAACTCAAAATAGAAAATAGTATATATCAGTTAGTATCATAAATCGACTACAATACTCAACATGTAGCAACAAAAAGTACTATAATCGTCAATAAGTACCACCAAGTTCATCCATAAGGACTCAAGCCTCCATGCCATACTCATTTGGGAATTAGGTTAATTATGTTGAGTATTATAACATCTTTCAAGATTCATTATCTTTCTTCCTATTGTGTCGGTACGTGACACTCCGATCCCCTACTACTATGTGTTGGTACGTGACACTCCGATCCCCTAATTCTACGTGTCAGTTCGTGATACTCGATCCCCTAATACTATGTGTCGTTACGTGACACTCCGATCCCCTAATTCTACGTGTCGGTTCGTGACACCCGATCCCTTAATACTATATGTCGGTACGTGACACTCCGATCCCCTAATTCTACGTGTCGGTTCATGACACCCGATCCCTTAATACTATGTGTCGGAACGTGACACTCCGATCCACTAATACTATGTGTCGAAACGTGACACTCCGATCCACTAACATCATTCTATTAATTCATCAAGTCTTCTCTTATACCAAGGCATCATCAATCTCATTACTTTAGTTCATCAAGCCTTCTTTTATATTAAGGCATCATCAATCCCATTAACAAAGTGAATTAGGGTTTCTTTCAAGATTTGGGATTCAATAGCTTCATCATGCTTATTTTATCACAATCACATAATCATATTCATGCAAGCATACAATTAAGAATATAGACAGGTTTACAATACTACTAATACATATCATTCGCTATTAAGAGTTTACTACGAATAACGTAAACAAAACCATAACCTACCTCCACCGAAGATTAGTGATCAAGCAAGCAAATTTCCCAAAGCTTTGATATTCCCTTCGTTCCTCTTTTTCATTCGATCCTCTCTCTTTCTCTTGTTCTTTCTATTTTTCGTATTCAAACCCTCTTTCTTTTACCCTAATTAGTATATAATTAAGTATAAAAGATGGCAATAGTAACCCACTAATTAACTCAAAGTTGCCTCTTTTATCCCCCAAGAAACTGAGTTATTACTGTTAACCCACGAAATTTGTAATTATAGCAGGAATAGTCCAAAACTCCCCTTTAAAACTTAACCAGAATTCCGACTCCGACTGGGATTACGCAACCTGTGACGGCCCGAAGTGCCTGCGACAGTCCGTCCTGCAGGTCGTCGCAAAGATCAGAGACTCAATTTTCAATAAAGAGTCTGTGACGGTCCGTCACGCCTGTGACGGTCTGTCCTGCACTTCCGTCATGACGTTCAGAGAATCATTCCCTGTACCAAATTCTCAAGAGTTGAAGTGTTTTGAAACGGGGGCTCACGACGGTTCGTCGTACCTGTGACGGTCCGTCCTGCAGGTCCGTCACAGAGTTCAGAGAGTCGATTTCAGTACTCAGATTTAAGAATTCCTAAGTGTTTTGGAACGAGACACCCTCGACGGTCCGTCGTGCCCATGACGGTCCGTCATGGTGTCCGTCGTCTCAGGCAGTTTTTTCAGAAATAAAATCTGATGCTCAAAACGACTAAATAGGTCGTTATAATAGATACCAATTTACCCATCGTTCGTCCTCGAACGATCAAAAGAGGAAAAACAAGGAAGAGAAGTAGTACCTGAATCTGTAAACAGGTGTGGGTATTTTTCTTGCATATCAGCCTCCTTCTCCCAAGTGGCCTCTTCAATTGGTCGATTCTTCCATTGAACTTTGATGGATGCAATCTCCCTCGACCTCAACTTGCAAACTTCTCTATCTAAAATAGTAACAGGTTCCTCCTCATAAGACAAATTTTCATCAAGCAGAACGGAATCCCAACGAATGATGTAATTTCCATCCCCATGGTATCTTTTCAACATAGACACGTGAAATACCGGATGCACTCCTGACAGCCCTGGAGGCAAGGCTAACTCATAAGCCACCTCCCCTACTCGCTTAAGTACTTCAAATGGTCCCATATACCTTGGACTTAGCTTACCCCTTTTTTGAAACCTCATCACCCCTTTCATGGGTGAAAACTTCAGCAAGACTTGTTCACCTTCCATGAACTCCAAGTCTCTAACCTTTCGATCCGCATATTCCTTTTTCCTACTTTGAGCCGGTAAAAGCTTTTCTTGAATAGCTTTCACCTTTTCCAATGAATCCCTCAACAGATCCGTACCCCAAGGTCTAACCTCAAATGCATCAAACCAACCAATGGGAGACCTACATCTCCTCCCATACAATGCTTCAAATGGAGCCATGTCAATACTGGAGTGATAGCTATTATTGTATGAAAACTCCGCCAAGGGTAAGAACTTATCCCAATGGCCACAAAATTCTATCACACATGCACGAAGCATATCCTCCAACACTTGAATCGTTCGCTCAGACTGACCATCGGTCTGAGGATGAAATTCAGTACTAAGGTCCAATCTAGTACCTAATTCAGCATGCAATGTTCTACAAAACTTAGAAGTAAACTGCGTACCTCTATCTGATATGATGGAGAGTGGAACCCCATGTAATCGAACGATCTCTGAGATGTAGATTTTGGCCAACTTCTCTGCATTGTAGGTCACCTTGACCGGAATGAAGTGAGCAGATTTAGTTAATCTGTCCACAATTACCCAAATAGAGTCAAACTTACCCAATGTCTTTGGAAGACCAACCACGAAGTCCATTGCAATTCTCTCCCACTTCCATTCAGGAATGGGCATTCTTTGAAGTGTTCCTCCGGGCCTCTGGTGTTCATACTTTACTTGTTGACAATTTGGACATTTAGCAACAAAATCGACAATGTCTCGCTTCATTCTACTCCACCAAAAGTGTTGCTTTAGGTCACGGTACATCTTGGTTGCACCAGGATGTATAGAATATCCGGAACTATGAGCCTCTGTAAGAATAGTGTGGATCAAATCATCAACACGGGGCACACATACCCTTCCCTTAATTCTCAAAACACCTTCCTCATCCATTATGGCCTCTTTAGCCTCTCCTCGCAACACCATATCCCGAATTCGCCTTAGTTTCTCATCATCAAACTGTTTCCCCTTAATCTTGTCAAGAAAAGAAGATCTCGCCTCCACACAAGCCAAAAATCCTCCCTTCTCATTTACTTCTAGCCTCATAAAGTCATTAGCCAAATTTTGGATTTCCCTAGCCAACGGGCGTCTAGAGACTTGCAAATGAGCTAGACTTCCCATGCTTACTGTCTTTTTGCTTATGGCGTCTGCCACAACATTAGCCTTTCCTGGATGGTATAGAATAGTGATATCGTAGTCCTTCAGTAGTTCCATCCATCTCCTCTGTCTCAAATTCAAATCTTTCTGAGTAAAGACATACTGTAGGCTACGATGATCCGTATAGACTTCACACTTAACCCCATACAAATAGTGTCTCCATTGCTTTAGTGCAAATACTACCGCGGCCAACTCCAAATCATGAGTCGGGTAGTTACGTTCATGCACCTTTAATTGTCTCGAAGCATACGCAATCACACTCTTCTCTTGCATTAGCACTGCACCCAAACCAGAATAGGATGCATCACAATAAACGATGAAATTCTTACCCTCTACTGGCAAGGTAAGAATTGGTGCGGTAGTCAACAATGTCTTAAGCTTCTGAAAGCTTTCCTCACATTCATCCGACCATACGAATGGAACATTCTGCTTAGTCAAGTTCGTCAATTGGGAAGCAATAGAAGAGAATCCCTTGACAAATCGGCGGTAGTAGCTAGCTAACCCAACAAAACTCCTTATTTCTGACACGTTAGTAGGTCTTACCCAATTTTTCACTGTCTCAATCTTAGAAGGATCCACCATCACTCCATCCTTAGAAACCACGTGCCCCAAGAAGGACACTGAATCTAGCCAAAACTCACACTTGGAGAATTTGGCATAAAGCTTTTTCTTCCTCAACAACTCTAATACCATTCTCAAATGCTCCTCATGTTCCTTCTTACTCTTTGAGTATATCAGTATATCATCAATAAAAATGATCACAAAGAGATCCAGATATGGCTTAAAAATCTCGTTCATCAAGCTCATGAATGCAGCAGGGGCATTCGTAAGACCAAATGACATTACCACAAATTCGTAGTGCCCATACCTAGTTCGAAAAGCAGTCTTTGGCACATCCGTTGCCCGTATTTTCAATTGATGATAACCGGATCTCAAGTCAATTTTAAAGAAGACACAAGCACCTTGTAACTGATCGAACAAGTCATCAATGCGAGAAATGGGATACTTGTTCTTAATAGTCACCTTATTCAGTTATCTGTAGTCTATGCACATCCGAAAGCTCCCATCCTTCTTCTTCACAAACAACACCGAAGCACCCCAAGGAGATGCACTTGGTCTAATGAAGCCTTTGCTCAACAACTCTTGAAGTTGGGCTTTTAACTCTCTTAACTCCGCGGGAGCCATTCTATAAGGGGGTATAGAAATGGGGCGAGTACCCGGTTCCACATCAATGAAGAAATCAATATCTCTATCTGGTGGCATACCAGGAAGGTCTGCAGGGAACACGTCCAGAAACTCACGGACTACCAAAACCGACTCAATTGGAGGTACTTGAGTAGTGTCATCCTTGAGATGTGCCAAGAAAGCTAAACACCCCTTACTAATCATTCTCTTAGCACGAAGAAAGGAGATGATATGAACCGGAGTGGAAGTGTAGTCGCCCTCCCACACTAGCGGATCGGTCCCAGGCTTGGCTAACGTCACAGTTTTAGCATTACAATCCAAGATCGCAAAATTCGGAGAAAGCCAAGTCATACCCAAAATTATATCAAAATCGACCATTTCTAAGATAACCAAGTCTACATAAGTATTGCTCCCCGCAAAAGTCACCAAACAAGACCTATATACTTTTTCAACTATCACAGACTCACCCACCGGAGTAGACACACGAATAGGTATGTCAAGCAATTCACAATGTAAATTAAGACCATGAGCAAATGAGGAAGATACATATGAAAACGTGGAGCCAGGGTAAAATAATACAGAAGCCATGCAATCACAAACCAAAAGATTACCTGTGATAACAACATCAGATTCCTCCGCTTCAGATCTCCCAGGGAAAGCGTAACAATGGGCCCTATCGCCTGTCTGTCCGTTGCCCCTACCATGTTGTGCCGTAGTGGCTCCAGTTTGCCCATCACCTCGGCCGTTTTGGTGACCACCATTACCTCGACCACCACGTCCTCCAGATAAACGGCCTCTACCATGACCACCTCTACCTCTAGCTATTGGGGGTCTGTAACTCTATTTTGGACAATTCCTCCTAATATGTCCAGTCTCCCCACATCCATAACACTCTCTTGAGTCAAGCATAGGTCTCTCGGAGAAGTGTTGACCGGTCTAAGGTGGACCCCCTACTACAGTCTGTAGTGAAGACTGAATTGGTCGGACTGAGTAACCTCCAGAACCCTGTCCTCTCGAGTAAGAGCCATTAAACTCACCTCCCTTTCGAAACCTTTTTGACGTCGATGTCGTGGTGAAGTCATCTGGCTTCACTCCTTCCACCTCTATCACGAAGTCTACCACCTCTTGGAAGGATTTTGCCGTAGCCTCTACCTGTAAGGATGAAATCCGCAATTCTGACCTCAACCCCTTCACAAAACGGCGAATCCGTTCTTGTGGACTGAAACAAAGTTGGGTCGCATACCTGGATAATGCACGGAACTTAGCCTCATATCCAGTAACCGACATCCTAGCTTGCTCTAGGCTTAAGAACTTATCCCTTTTCCTATCCCTCAAAGTCCGGGGGATATACTTTTCCATAAACAAGCTAGAGAACGATGCCCGTCATAGGTGGTGCCTCTGTTGGTTGACACTCAACATGTGACCGCCACCACATTTTGGCGTTCCCTTGAAACTGATAACTAACGAACTCGACACCAAACCGTTCTACTATACCCATCTTGTGTAGTAGCTCATGACAATCAACCAGAAAATCGTAAGCATCCTCAGATTCTGCACCCTTGAAGACTGGAGGTTTCAATTTTAAGAACTTACTGAAAAGTTCATGCTGATCATTTGTCATTATAGGCCCTGTAGTCAGACGAGGAAACGTGCCTATTTCCAATGAGGCATCCATGCGGGGAGCCACAGTAGCCGCATGTTGTACCTCCGGAACTTGAGGTGTTGGTCCAGAAAACACTGGAGGTGTTTGGCCCTGATCAGACAACCCACTAAGATAGGCAAGAACCTGATTAATCATTTCTGGGGTAGGTTGGGTTGGTAATTCTTCATTCTGCATTTGTTCATTCTCCCCTTCCTCACCCTCTCTTATCACTTCTCAGTCGGTGGAGGAGTCACCGCCCTAGTACCAGATGGGCTAGGTGCTCGTCCTCTTTCTCTAGAGGACGACCTCCCACGACCTCTACCACGGCCTCTTGCCACTGATCCTCCTCGAGCTACAGCCCCAGTGGCTGGCTCAGACGCATCTTGCCTTGCCGGTGTCGCTGCTAGTGCAGTCGTTGCTCTAGTTCTAACCATCTGCGAAATAGAGTGAAGATGGTCAGATACCAATTTGTATCACCTAGATACCAATTGGACTCAAGTAGTAGCACGAAAGAAAGAATGAAAGAATGGAATTTTCCTAAAGTCTTATAGCCTCTCAAAGAAAAGTAAAGGCGTCCCCCTACCGTTCCTTAAGACTCTACTAGACTCGTTCTTGTGTGATGAGACCAACGAACCTAATGCTCTGATACCAAGTTTGTCACGACCCAAAACCGAGCCGCGACTGGCACCCACACTTAACCTACTATGTGAGCGAACCAACCAATCTAATCCCAAACATATTGAATAAAATACAATGCGGAAGACTTAAACTCATTATATAAATCAAAAACAAAATAACTTCTAAAATTTGTAACTCATTATCCCCAAAATCTGGAAGTCATCATCACAAGAACATATATGATCAAATTACTAAACTAAGAGTATTCTAAGAAACTAAAATACATAAAAAGCTAGTCCATGCCGGAAATTCAAGGCATCAAGACTTGAAGAAGAAGATCCAGTCCAAGCTAGAAGCATTAGCTCACCCTGAAGTCCGGTGTATTGAAGACTGGCTAGAATTACGGTTGTGTTGAAGACGACGGCGCGTTTGCTGCACTCCACAAATAACAAAGAAAGAAACAAACAAGTAGGGGTCAGTACAAAACACGGGTACTGAGTAAGTATCATCGGCCAACTTAAAATAGAAAACAGTACATATCAGTTAATATCATAAATCGACTATAATACTCAACATGTAGCAACAACAAGTACTATAATCGTCAATAAGTACCACCAAGTTCATCCATGAGGACTCAAGCCTCCATGTCATACTCATTTGGGAATTAGGTTCATTATGTTGAGTATATTAACATCTTTCAAGATTCATTATCTTTCTTCCTCATGTGTCGGTACGTGACACTCCGATCCCGTACTACTATGTGTCGGTACGTGACACTCCGATCCCCAAATTCTATGTGTCGGTTCGTGACACCCGATCCCCTAATACTATGTGTCGGTACGTGACACTCCGATCCCCTAATTCTACGTGTCGGTTCGTGACACCCGATCCCTTAATACTATGTGTCGGTACGTGACACTCCGATCCCCTAATTCTACGTGTCAGTTCGTGACACCCGATCCCTTAATACTATGTGTCGGAACGTGACACTCTGATCCACTAATACTATGTGTCGGAACGTGACACTCCGATCCACTGACATCATTCTATCAATTCATCAAGCCTTCTCTTATACCAAGGCATCATCAATCTCATTACTTTAGTTCATCAAGCCTTCTTTTATATTAAGGCATCATCAATCCCATTAACAAAGTGAATTAGGGTTTCTTTCAAGATTTGGGATTCAATAGCTTCATCATGCTTATTTTATCACAATCACATAATCATATTCATGCAAGCATACAATTAAGCATATAGACAGGTTTACAATACTACCAATACATATCATTCGCTATTAAGAGTTTACTACGAATAACGTAAAACAAAACCATAACCTACCTCCACCGAAGATTCGTGATCAAGCAAGAAAATTCCCAAGCTGCGTTTTTCCTCCCTCTCGATCGTTCTCTTTCCCTCTCTTTGTTCTTTTTATTTTTCTTATTCAAACCCTCTTTCTTTTACCCTAATTAACATATAATTAAGTGTAAAAGATGACAATAATAACCCACAATTTAACTCAAGGTTACCTCTTTTATCCCCCAAGAAATTGAGTTATTAATATAAACCCACGAAATATATAATTATAGCAGGAATAGTCCAAAACGCCCCTTTAAAACTTAACCAGAAATCCGACTCCGACTGGGATTACGCAACCTGTGATGGCCCGTCGTGCCTGTGACGGTCCGTCCTGCAGGTCGTCGCAAAGAACAGAGACTCAATTTTCACTAAAGAGTCTGTGACGGTCCGTCACGCCTGTGACGGTCCATCCTGCACTTCCGTCACGACGTTCAGAGAATTGTTCCTTGTACCAAATTCTCAAGAGTTGAAGTGTTTTGAAACGGGGGATCACGACGGTTCGTCGTGCCTGTGACGGTCCGTCCTGCAGGTCCGTCACAGAGTTCAGAGAGTTGATTTCAGTACTCAGATTTTAGAATTCCCAAGTGTTTTGGAACGAGACACCCTCGACGGTCCGTCGTGTCCATGACGGTCCGTCATGGTGTCCGTCGTCTCAGCCAGTTTTTCCAGAAATAAAATCTGCTGCTCAAAACGACTAAACAGGTCGTTACAGCAACATAGTTCAAGAACTAGGAGATGTTGGTGGGACCCTCTTTATGTTACATGCATTATGCTGTTCAATCTCATGAATACAATAGTGAGCCTACCTTCCTTATGTGGGAAGGGACACACCTCACTACTAGTTCACTCGGTGCTAATGTAGAGTTCCTTTTTAAATGTTTTTCATTAATAATCATAACTTAGTTTTAGGTCATAGGAGACTAACCTCTTGTATATCATCATTATAAGGTCAATATGAGTTGCATGAGAATAACCTTTTAATGCAACCCCCATTGTGTGGTCAACATAATATATCATATCACACTAATGCACACAAGTGAATCAACACAATCCATATAGCATGACAATCTTAACATGATCTCACAATTCATAATATAATTCATGTCAATTGAACATCGTATCAACCCTAATAAATCTCATCATAAGGTACACTCCAATATAACTTCATCACTAAACACAAGTAATCATAATTGAAGTAATGGTTTGAGATCACAAGACTTACCCCAATCTCTTTCACCAGCTATCATCCAAGGTTTTACCATCAACCTTCAAATTAAACACAAAAATGGCTGTAATATCATCACACAATTGAAATTAATACAATAACAAAGTCAATTGAATCACTACATATCAATTCATCACTAGTTCATAACCAAGGGTTAGAGACTTCGATCAATTTCATGATCGACTTAAGATACATTGTTAATTCATCAAGTACTAGCATAATTGAATAATAATAAATCATAATGTAAGCATAATAATCAAAATACACCAAAGACAATGCCATAGAGAAGATCTATTTCGTAATAGAAAGAAACCCACATGAAACTCATCTTTTTGAAGTAAATTATAAATAACCCTTTGGGGAAAGGAATCCAAAAGATGAAAGAATCCCATACCTTTTAATTGATGGAGAATGATGAAGAAAATGCCCTTATTTCATCCCTTAGACCTTGACCTAGCCTTCAATGGAGTTCTTCTATTTGGGAGAGAGAAGGAAGAGCAACTAGGTTTTGGGAAATATGAGAGTAAGGTTTTGTTTAATTTGGTTTTGGGTATTTATAGAAGTCATTAATTAACTTAATTAGACCTCCCTTAAAACCTAACTAATTATATAACCACCTAATTAATTAATTGAATTAACTAAAAAGTGGAAGCCAACATAGTGACCTCACCTACGAGAACCCGACCTACGGGCGGTAGGTCAGTCAACGGCTAGAGTCCCTTCAGTGTTGCTCCTCCATTGTTTTTGTCAGAGAGTCTACAAAATGGAACCTTGGACAAAATTTCTAAGTTATAATCCATGCACCGTCAATTTTCCTACACCTCTGGGTTGGCAACCGTCGATGGCACTGCCTTTGATAGCTTTTTACAAAACAAGAAAGGTCCTCCTCAAGAACCCTTTTGTTGATCCTTGGGGATTCAAACCCGAACGTTTCAACTATAAAATAACTCTAATACGTCTTAGACACCTTCTCACCGAATTTCATCATTTTCCAACTCTTAATACCTAGTCAAATAGACTAAGGCACGCTATCACCTCTTGAACTAGTTTCCAGATGTCATGGACGTTCCTTGACGTTTTGATTCTAAAACTTCCTAAATTATTTCTGCACATTAAATTTGACCTTCAAATAGTGTTACAACTCTTAGATTCCCATGTTAGGATTTAGAACCGGCTTTAGACTTTTTTGAGTATTAGAATAGACCCCTTAGTAACATTTGTCCCTTAAAAGTGACTTTCCAATCATAATCTTAAGGCTATTGGTATTGCTTCAACCCACTTGGTGAAGTAGCCTGTAGCGGTGATAACAAAATGGTGACCATAACTAGAAGGTAAAGGCGGAGGTACGTAAGAGGGTTCGCTAATTGGATTTCCACTCATAGAAAGCCTGAAGTTCGTCCTCAACTGCTAACAGTTCCAAATGCCCAAACAGGGAAGAAGAAGTGGTATCTGTTATAGATCCAAGGAATTGATCACATACTGCTTATCTCACCTGCTGCATTCTTAGTTTGGCAAGGTTAGAGTAGGTGAGAGCTGGAAGAGTATCTGTCATCTGTGTGATGCTTCAATCTGTGGCTTTGGTTAGGTGGATCAAGCCACCACTGCTCTTTGTCAAGCTTAATAGTGATGGTCGCTGTAGAGATGGTATTTGTGGAGGTGATGGTGTTGTCAGAGATAGTATGGGTGCTCTCATTATGGCTTACTCCATTCCCTTGGGTGCTGGAACCAGCAACTGGGCAGAAACAAAGGCCATGCTTTTTGGCCTTAAATGGTGCATTGAAAGAAGGTACATGTTGGTGATAGGGGAGACTTATTCCTTATTGCTGTCAAGCTGCATTTCACGAATGTGCCCTATGCTGTTGAAAGCCTAGCTCATCCTCATCCATCCTAGTTAGCAGTTCCAGCTCCGTATCAAGGTCACTATCATCAATATCGATCTCATCAAGAAGAAAACCTTTAGGCTTCTTATCCAGGAACTTGTTCAGAAATACCATAATGAAAGGAAGATAGGAGTTTGTCGCTAGGTATTTGACCAAATAGGATCGTCCAGTTCCTATAGAACCTATCACTAAAATACCCCTAGAGGGTGGATAAGGCTAAGCGGAGTGAAAAGGGTTTTCCATGAAAACGATTTTCCCCACACGAAGTTTGTGAATAAGTGATTATGTGATAATGAGCAAGGAATATCCGTCTTTCTGCTAAATAGGATGGATTGAACTGAGAATTCATTAGATGCTTTTTATGAATGTCAACTAAGTATCGTAAGTAAATTGCTTGCGGTTGTTCAATCATTTGATAACCAGAGTCATTCTTTGATAAATGATCACTATGAGTCAGACTCAATAGAATTTGATCAATCCTATTTTCTGTCATTAAGGTAGAGAACTGAACCAAGAATTCTCTTTCTTCATCCTCAATCGAATCACTGTTCGCGACCCAGGATTCTATTTTATCATCAATCCAATCCCCGTTTTTTCTTTTTCTGAAAAATGAATAGATCTGTTTACTTGTATGACTTAGATGTCTCGTATTTTCTCGAAAAAGTGATTCTATTGATGGGATTTGGTATGAGATTAATGATCTCGATGAGATTGATATTCCAATCTTTCTTCTTAGAACGTATTGATTTGACCCCATAAGCGGGGCCAAGCATGTTGCCGCCAGAAGCAAAACCCCATATAGAATCTCCTAATTGTTCCAGAGCTACTAGAAAAGGATTCTTTAACCAGAAAGAATTCAGTTCAAATGGAGGACACCTATCCAGAAGTTTTCGCAACTCAATCATAGATGATGGAATCATCAAAGATTTGACCTTTTCGAACTCTGTCTCTAACTCACTAGAGGCACGGGAAACAAAGAGAAGATGTGTACGAACGAGAGTTGTTGAAACTAGCATATTGGAAGATCAATCGGCCAAAATAAGCATGAGTGGCTACGATATTCTAAGTTTCTTCCTCTTGACCGAATCTGTAACCTTCATTAGCAGATTCATTTTCTGTGCTTTCCCTGATCAAACTAGAAGTTACCAAGGAAGCATGCATAGCACTGAATAGGGAGCCGCCTTTTACACCAGCTAGGCCTAAGATGTGAAATGGGTGCATAAGGATGTTGTGCTCAGCCTGGAATACAATCATGAAATTGAAAGTACCGAGCTGTACGTTTGAAACTTCAACACTGTCATTCCTTAGTAGCTCGTTGCTTCAACTTCTATTTAGCTCGTTCCGTGCTTACTCACTTCACTCTCTCTCGTTCAGTAGCGGTTCTTCATTCTTTAGATAGCCGCGCGAGAGATATTAAATTCCATTCAGTTCAGGTCCTTAGTTCCAGTTGAATCGCTAGCAAAGCTCGACACTGTTAGAGAAGCTCTACGACAGAGCATATCCATTATTTCCATTATAGAGCCAATCAGACTGCGCTCTCTCTTAACGCCCGGTATGTAGAATCGTCGGAGCGAGCAGAGCAACGGAGCAAAGTGGGCTGTTTGAACTTTGACTCTTATCTGTAAGTAAGGAGCTGAAAACAAGTCCTTAGGAGAACCCTCATTCTCAATGCAAGCTAGCTCTTACTTGTGTTTAGTGAGGAGGCTACCTAACATACATGTGACTGCCCTAGATTTCTTCCTTGGGTAGGCCATCCATGAGTGATAGAACACAGGGAAAGAAAGTCGTATAAGAACGAGGTGGACTCTACCATCTCTTTCTGTTCGCTTCCATAGGTGCTGAAGTGGTCATTATCCGCATGAAGGGATGGGCTGGGGTAGGTAAGGGATTGTGGAACTTTGGTTTTATTTAGCGAGAAACTCTTTCACTCGGCGTCGAATGATCAAAGCTAAAAGCTTTAGGCATCTTTTGAGCATGTTCAACTTCCAAAATTCCTGGAGTCCTACGCTACGACATTATCACAGAAAGAAAACATGGGTAGTAGATAACTATTTTCTTATTGTAGAAAGCGATCAGTTCTTTTGATCTTTTTCGGGCTTGGAGAAGCTTCCTTTTTCAATTCCAGAAGTGGAGGAGCCTATGTAGAAGAAGCTATAGAAGAGCACCACCACGGTTCAGGTCCCGACACATGGGATATTAATTCAGCTGCAAGGATCGTGAATCAAGGGAAGAATGAGACCATAATTTGGATGTCGCCCCTGACCGAGACCTAGATGGCAACCTAATCGAGTATGTCATAATTGTGAAAGGGAAGACCCACCCCCCAGAGCCAGAACACAGGCGCCGACCTCTCCGCCACCAGCACAAGTGAATAAGAAAGGATCACGTCGCCAAAGGTGGCGGTATCACCGTCTACAGGTCGAGTCATGAGATCTAAAGTGCAAATACTCGACGCCGTAAATCAAGAAATTCGGGTGATATACATACGAAGGCGTTGGTCCATCGGTGCCTTAGGGGAAATCATCTGCTTGCTCTATCACTTTCGTGATAAGGCGCTTAAAAGGATTCTGGATTATATATATTTTGGGAACTAAAAGAGTGGCTGGTTGAAGGGAAAGATAAGCCCTACCCACTATCCTTTCCCAAAAAAAGGGGGGCCATCCTCGAGAGGACTCAAACTACAACTTTTATTTAACTAACCAAAACCACCTCCCCCCATTATTGTTAACGCAATATGTACAGCTTGCGCAAAAAATTCACTATATATTCATAATTATTGGAAGCAATTATAGATATATGACAAGAGCTGTAAATTAGCTTCATTTTGTCCTCCTAGAAAAATCTTTATTACATTAAGTGTAGTGTGTCCTCCTGGGAGTGGAATTAAAGCTAGTAAAAAAAGGGGTCCAGAAAAGTGTGGCTGATTTGTTCTTTTACCATGTCAGCCACAATCTCATTTAGTCGATCTTGATAGTCCGAATACGAGAAGTGTCTTAATCTAGACACTCTCTAAGTTGATAGGATCCAAATGAAAAAAGGAAATACAATGGTAGGATTTGCCATCTTTCTTATTAAATAATGAAAAACCAATTGATCGGGAAAGGTCTTGTCATGGTGGTAAGCGAGGGATGATTAAGTAAAGGGATAATGCCGCTTTATACTAATATAGTCCCGAGTTGGTAATTAGAGTTAGAAGCTTCACAGCTTCCTCCACTCACCTCCACGGGCAAATAGAGTCTACTAGACTAGCCAAGAAAGAGTGAGGTAGACTATATTCTAGGTCATTCCGAAGGGCTCCGTATATTTTTGGGGTGTAACGTTGTGGTTGTTCCCTCTCCTTTCAATTGAGTGACTTCGTGCCTATCCTTACCGAGAAAAAGGAGTTCCAGAGGCATCTTCCATTCATATCTAATTAGGTTTCTCCGCACCATATTTTGATTTGCCTCTTCTTCGATCCGGAATTCCCAGCAAATCCTTGACTCCTCGAATACAATGGAATTTCACACCTGGCGAATCTTTCACTCTACCTCCTCTTATTAAGACCATAGAATGTTCCTGCAAATTATGACCTTCGCCTGGAATGTGAGCAAATATATCATGTCGATTGCTCAACCGTACTTTGGCTATCTTACGTGGAGCTGAATTAGGTTTTTTCGGTGTTCTCGTTGAAACACGCGGGCATACTCCTTGCTTCTGGGGACATTGATCCAAAGCTCGAGTACGGTCCGTGCGCCGTTTTTCTTCTCTACCTTGACGAATCAATTGATTTAATGTAGGCATCGCTCTTTCCTTTGTCCTTCCCCCCTATTTTTGCCCTATCTCTAGTGGTTACTCCCGATCCGAAGCACCCCTTTTCCATTCATAGAGAGATCCAATCGTCAAAATCAATAAAAAGGCCATCATGGACCAAGATCGAAATGGATCAATCTTGTTGGGAGTTACTGCGCAAGGAAAGGAAAAGGTTACTTCCGGATCAGGAATAATAAATAAAATAGAAAAAAGATAAAATCTTATATCAAAACGACTTCTGGCATCACCGAAAGGATCCAAACCACATTCGTAGGCCGACAATTTTTCTGGATAGGTCGAACTATTGGAAAAAAATATAAAAGGAAGACCGAGTGGGATCAAAGAAACTAGCGGGCTGATCACTAAATAGATACATATAGGTGCAAATTCTGACATCACCACAGAAAACTTGGTTCTTTCGCTCCTTGCTTGCGGAGCGGCATACCGGAAAAAAAGCAAGAAATAGGAACGAAGTAATTCGACCAAGAGGAGAGGAACGAAGAACAAAACTTTACGACAGCTTTTTCGTAGACGTTCGACTTGCATGTGTTAAGCATATAGCTAGCGTTCCTTCGTATATCTCCGGATTTCACCCTAACCCAAGAATTTGCTTTATATAGGGAGACTCGTGCCCGCGTGCTGCAAGATCGAGTTTTACTTGCTCAACGAACTCGATTTCCTTTATGTCTTTCTCTACCGGGCCCCATTCGTGGTTTTTGTCCAGTACCTCTCGCTTCTCGGAAAATAAATCCATAAAGTCCTCGGTAGGATTGGCAGCATCCCCCCTCAAGGCACGATTCCGAGAAAGAATCTCTTGAAAGAGAAAAAAACATTCATGTTTTCTCTCCCGGATTTGCAGGTCTCTGTTCTCGAAACAGAGTAACCTGCAATACTCTTTCTGAGAGCCAGAATTGTGGAGTGTGGTTTTGACTTCTTCCCAATAGGCTCATTTTGCTTTTTCAAGTAGAAAGAGGCTATTTTCCCTTTCGAGCTTTCTTATTCGATTGAGCATAGAGGTCTCCATACTCTCATTTCTTCTTATGAAAAAAGGATCCCGATGCCCTACCTCAAGCCCCATCACAGGGTCCCCATTTTCCTCTACCCGAAATTCTTGGGCAAGGGGAACCTGCGGGTTCGGCACCTGTCTCCCGCTCAAAGTTTCTTGTAAATCTGTCACAAAAGGCGCGACAGCTTCTAGTAAGTCGTTCATTTTTTATTTAAAAATCGATTCCGCCCCTAAGGGTAGCTCCTACTCCTCCTCCTTTTCCTTTAGGATAGGATCCTCATTGGTCTTACATAACAATAACACAACACTCATAACAATAACACAACACTCTCGGCAAAATTGTCTTTCCCAAGCCCGAGAGAGGCCGCCTTCTCTCAGTCTCAGGCCATCTTCTACTCTTCTACTTTAGTCTCTAGTCTGACTCAAAGTATTTGTCAAAATACATATGAAATAGTGTTTCTATTTTACGAAATGGACCCAAATAGGCAGAAAGTGAAGCGATTTCCGCTTCGCTTTTTGTATCAATGTCCAATTCCGTAATAGAAAAATGTTGCGCAAAATATTGGAAATCTTCCTTGTTTTTATCTTTCAAACAAGGGAACCTTTTCAATCCATCCTCAGAAGCGCAGTATCTCCGAAGATGCCTTCGACTATGGCATGGAGCTTTTTTAGTTTCTCTCCTTCCGAACCCGGGGCTGGGCCGTCCCCTTCGATTCGTGCACCGGGAATGAGCTCCAGACCGGAATTATCTGGTGGAGGAGTCGCGGTTGGCGCTTGACTGAACCACCCTTCACCCGATGGAGGAGAGTAAAACTAATTCACAGCACGAGTTAGGTCATCTGCGAACACATACCCAAAGTGTAAGGTGACCTTTGCCAGAACAAGACCCACGATAACTTTTCCAATATGGAATAAAAGAATTTCTACTCCAATATGGAATAAAAGGATTTCAAGTCTTTTTTTTATCTTATATTCTAGTCGTAAAATTCTTCCAAGTATTACGGATGGAAGTAGACAAAAAAGTGGAAATTCCCATGATGGCATAATTGTCCGACACTACGTTCCTCGATCTTCAAAGAAAACTGACTCCTCCTACTCCTCCTTCTCATTTAGGATAGGATCCTCTTTGGTCCTTTTTACATAACATTCTCGGCTGCCTCCGGTCCGGTAGGCCGGTCTCCCTCTAGCCAGTGACTAGCCCAGCTATGGAGCTAGGTGTACACCGCCACGTCGAGACTCTCTTTCGAAAGTGAGATACCAGCTTTCATAAGAGGGAAAGATCACTCCGTCATGCAGCAGAGCAGTGTTCATCTAACTATAAATTTCATAAGAGAAGAAGAATCGTAGCGTAGGGTCGACATAAACAATCGGCTAAAATAGTCTAATGAGAAATCATCTGTTCACGTTCGTATTTGCAATAAGTTTTCTTTTTTGTTTCGAGATTGGCTTGGTCTTCAGTCTACCCTAATGAAACCTAAAATCTCTCTCCCTCGCTTTCTCCTTCTGATAGACTAGCTTGCGCATCTTCTCTTTGGCACTCATCCTTGGCTTGGGGAGTGCTCTCTCTCTTCTGTATCAACGAAGGAATGATAAGAGCAATCGGCCAAATAATTGTTATTCCAATTACGGTTACAGTGCCTCTATCGAAGCAGAACAAGTCTAATACTCCAGCCCCGGTTTTCGGGGATTCCATTTTGATCTAAGCCCGGAAACCCATATCTTTATATACGAAATTACTTCTTTTTTTTTCCAAATTCCTTTCCTTAAATTCAAGTGGCGGAACGCCCCTTTCTTTCTACTAGTTCTTACATAAGCAATTTGCAGGAAGTAAACGAAGTCTTTCCTTCTGAAATCCACTCCTGAAGTCACGTCTTTCAGTACTGGGACTGAAGTAAAGTACTTGAGAGTTGCTCTTTGCCCAAAGCCCTCCTTCCGACTTTATTAGAAATACCAACTCTAAATAGCTTTAGCATTTCTTGAATTGAAAAGGTATTTCTAGATTCTAGAGCTCAGGGGAAGGTTTGGAACCCTAGTAGCAGAATGGAATCAGTTTACCGGGTTGACTTCCATGCCAATACGAGTAGTTTAACTCATCACTACCTCGTAAGGGCGTTGAGAATTGTTTTTGCTTTTTTGCTAAAAACTTTTGAAAAAGTCTACAAAGAGCCTTTGCATAGTTTACGAATTCTGCTTAGTAGGGACCTAAACAAAGGAATTTCGTTTCTTAGAGTCAGACCACGCCTTATGACAAAAGGGGGAGAAAGGACGGATCACCTGTCGATCTGTGATCAAAGAAAACTATACCTGAAGAATGGGATACAGAAGGACAAGCACAAAAGGGTAGGCTTGGCTATTAATCTACGCTCATTGATGAGAATGCGACATAGAGAAGAAAGTATACCCTTTGTCACCCCCCTTGTCACTTAAAAGTAAATAAGAGATACACACTTTGGAATTGGTAGGATTTAGGATGGAATCGAATAGCGAATGCACTTGCGGTTAAGACAGGTCCTGCATCTCCTACCTAATGCAATTGACCGACCCGCCATTTCTTTCCTTCAATAATGCCTTCTCTTCACTTCAAGACGCTATTTACCAAGGAAACACTACCTTTTTTTTGAATGGAAGAAGCAGAAGGGGTGAACGAGCGCTGCGGTAACGAGCCGTAAGAAAGATGAGCAGAGCATTCCTTCCGCCGGCCTTTATAGGAGTAGGGGAGCGTGGTGAGATAGATAGACATCCAATCCTGCAGCAGCTAGTTGCTCGGCCTTAGTCTTGGGCTGATCTCAGACTTCAATCAACCCCTTCGTACTTCGATCCAATCAATCGATTGATCAAGAGGCTAATCTCTTTTGTTTGGGCCGGTAGCTAAAAGAAAGTCCTCGCTTTCTCTTGAACAAGGGAAGGGCAGCATAGCATTAGCTTCAATTGAAAAAGCTCAACCTTGAAAAAAAAAGGTGGTAGGTCGACGTTGAGCGCTTCAACTTGGCCACTGAAGAAGGCGAAGGCTGGGCGAGAGACTAGGCCAACTTACTGCTTACTGCCATGGTTTAAGCTTTAGGCTCCATAGACGGAACTCAGTTTAGGTATTAGGGAGGGGAGGACACCACTCAGCACCGCTCCATGGTGTGGGGTTCAATGCCAGCAAAAAAGGGATGTATGGCTGAGGGGAGGAGAGAAAGAACACATGCATGGAGATTCTGTCTGTCGGAGGTTCGAGAATCTATGAAAGGATATCTAAGGCTAAGGTTACGAAATAAAGGAAGTGCATTACTTAGAGAAGTGGTGATCTCGTCTTGCTTGCTGGGAGAGAGGAAGCTTCTAGACCATTTTTTCCAGCCAGATAGCGAGCGATCACTCAACAATGAACACTAACTGAAAGCGGCCGGGAATGTGTACCTATCCCTTACGGGAATCGAACCCGTGTCTTCGACATGAAAAGACGATGTACTAACCATTGGACGAAAGGGACCAAAAATCCATTCTTCATATACCTCATCTCTGAGAATAGAAGTGGTTCGTTTTGTTTCTATACGCAATTCAAGATTTCGTTTGTGTTCATGTTGGCGATTTCTGATGTGAATTCGGCGGGTCGTCCCCCCTTCCTACGGGTTCCCCCACCAACCCAGTGACACACCAACCACGGCCCTTCTCTTTCTCCGATCATAAAGCCCCTTGATCCCTTTATTTGTCTTTCATCCCCCCTGAATAAGTAAGACCCTGCTCTTTCGAATTCAAAAAAAAGAGGGGCGAAGCGCCCGTTTGAAGTGGCGAAGGACTATGCTACAGTAAGCAAAAAAGTAGGTTGAGGTTACAAAGTCACGTAGTCGAACTAGAAAACTATAAAGAAAGGGAGGCTAAGGTTATGAAGTAAGGTCATCTGGTTAAGGAAAGCTCATGTTATGAAATCGCTTAGATGTTAATTAATTGAAAAATGAAAGTAGTAGTGAGGCGGCGGTACGGAGTTGCGTCAGCTGTGGATATAGACTAGGCTAAGGCTTAGGTAAGGCTTGACTTCTATTTTCTTCACTTACACCTTACACTTCAGCTGAGTCTAACGAGGCTCAGGTGCGGAGCCTTCCACTGTGGACCGAGGCTACGCAAAGGTAGAATACCATGGAAAATTCTCGGACTTTATCGTCAACCTTGATTTAGCTACACTCAATAAGAACCCAGAATAGTGGAAATAGGTTAGTCGTCTGCAGTTCACACTTGGGCAAAGACGACTCTCCAGTGGTTCCATTCCTTCTTAATGTACTTCTGGGTCAACCCAACCCGAATGGGAAGAAGAGGGTCAGCCAAACTACGGTCCACTTTGTACGTTTGCTGAGTAGACCTCTCAGGCATTATTGAAAAGGGAAGGGAACTTCTCACACCGAGGGAGGCGGGAAGCCACCGCTTCTAGAATGGAAGCTTCTCCTTTACTTTTTTAGAACGTATCACTATTTTGAAATAAAAAAAGGTTTATGGATGAAGTAATCGGAATGACAAGTGGTTACGGTTGCGGAAAGCGGAGAAAGTCGAGAACCGTCGGTTACCTTTTGAATCAAAGTAGCGACAAGCCGAGTATTACGACTACAAGGGGAGAAGCAAAGCTTCGTAGACAGCTTCGCTTCCTCCTCGCTTCTTTCCTGGCGACTAGCTTCTCAAGTGGGCGGCTTGGTAAGCAAGCTATCTTCAGCATCGGTAAAATCCCTATCAATAATAGGCCGGAATGGTGGGGAAGGAGGCCCTCCCTACTTCAATGGAAAGGGGGGAATCGCTGTTTCACAGCCGCTCCTCTCCTTACAGTCAAGTGGCTTTCACTCCCTAGAAGTGGGAATAGGAGTCAATCGATGACAGAAAAGATTGCCTAATGCCTTATCTCTTCTGGAAAGAGTTCTATCTCCCTAGGTTTTAATTCCTTCAGGAGATAACCAACCATCTTCCCTTTAAGATAGGGGTTAGGGAGGTGAAATTGAAGTGGGAGTCCTTCTACAAGGGAGTTTTGCTCCAAAGGCTATGGATCGGGGCGAGGGTCGAAGCGAGCTAGTTGGTTTGTGAGGGTATACATGTGCGAGCATGCTATTCATGAAAGTCTTGCCTATAGAGTAAGTAGGGACGGACTGGGACTGCTTTAAAGGAGAGATTCCTCTTAGCCATCGGTCGACTTACTCCCAATCCTGCGCGAAACAGAAGTCCTATACCACGTCTGAAGACAGAAATGCTCTCGTAGGATCTTTTACTTCAATAGTAGATATCAGGCCTTTCAGCAGGTTAGTTCACGAATTCTCCTATTTCAATAGGAGACGTGTTTGGGCCCGCTTTGAAGAGAGCCAGGAACTACTAGCACATTCTTTGAAAATAAGGTATAGACTCAATACTACCAACCCAACCAAGAAAAACATATAAAAACATGAGTTATAATTAAAATCAACATAACTATATGACCTTTTTCACATTGCAACTAAAAACATCATTTTCTACTCATAAGAGTTCAATATTCATTGCATGCTCATTCACTTATACCAAAGCCTTCTTCAACAAATATCATCATTCTAAATACAACTCATGAAGGCACAACATACCAAAATACACCACAAGAGTTCAAATCAAGTAATTTAAAAACATTCACTTCTATAGGCCTATTTCACTGTAACTCAGTGTAACAAAACATATATTTCATCATTCGATAAAAAATAAAGGAAACTTCAAATATACTCATTATTTTCACTTATAAATAGGAACAACTACCTTAATTATCAAATATACAAGGGTAACGGGACTTCATGTCGGACTGTGCCTCCCAAGTTGCACCTTCAACTAGGTGGTTCTTCCATAACATTTTTAAGGAAGCCACCTCCTTGATTGAACAACTAGACCATGAATAGGAAGAATGGACTCGGGATCATCGATACACTTCCTAAGAATGAAGACATGGAACACTGGATGAACTAAATCCAATTCACTAGGTAACTTCAACTCATATGCAACCTTACCAACCCTTTGAAAAATCTCATAGGGACCCACATAATGGGGACTCAATTTCCCTTTCTTGCCAAATCTCACCACTTCCTTCATGGGAGAAATATTAAGATACACTTTATCCTCTTATTCAAAATCTAAATCCCTTCTACTATTTTTGGCATAAGACTTTTGCCGACTATATGTTGTTTGCAGGAGGTTCCTTATCATATGAACTTTCTCCAAAGTCTTATAAATCAAATCGGTAGCCAAAAGTGAGGTCAAGTAAGTGGACTTGCTAGGAATAAAATGAGCGAACTTGGTCAACCTATCTACAACCACCCATATGGAGTAATGTTGCTTTATTGACTGAGGAAAACCAACCACGAAATCCACATTTATGTCCTCCCACTTTGAAGTGTGAAATTGGATTTCTTAATGCAAACCACCCAGCTTTTGTTGTTCGGCTTTCACTTGTTGGAAATGTTGACATTTTGTAACAAAATTCCACTATGTAACCTTTAAATCATTCCCACAAAAACACTTTCCTAAGGTCATGATACATATTTATAGAACCCGGATGAATCTAATAACGCAAACCATGAGCTTCCTCAATAATCCAGTTTCTCAAGTCATGAACCTTGGGCACACACAACCTTCCTTCATACCTCAAGACACCATACCCCCCAAGGAGAATGACCAATTAATCTTACTAAGAACCAATTTCTTTAAATACATGAACGATTGATCAAGGGGTTGTTTAGACTTCACCTCAACTACCAAAGATGATTCAGAGTTGTGGTGGACCATAAAACCACCATTTTGAGAATCTTAGAATCTAACACCCAATTTATCCAACCGATGAACATCTTTCACTAGGTCTTTCTTGGATTTTTCTAAATGAGACACATTACCCATGGTCATACGACTTAGAGCATCCGTAACTATATTTTCCTTATCATGGTGATAGGAAACACTCATGTTGCAATCCTTCAGTAATTCCAAATTCCTTCTTGCCGGAGATTTATTTGCTTTTGTGTAAACACATATTGGAGACTCTTGTGGTCGGTATACACATCAACATAGACACCATACAAATATCCATATCGTTAAGGAAAATACCACGGCCACTAACTCAAAATAATAGGTTGAATAATTCTTCTCATGTATCTTAGGTTGTCTAGAAGCATATACTACTACTTTCCCTTGTAGCATAAGTACACACCCCAAGCCCACTTGGGATGCATCACAATATACCATGAATCCCTTGGTACCCATTAGTAGAGTCAAAACAAGAGCGTAGGTAAGACTCTCTTTTAAGATTTTGAAGTTTCTTTCACATGCCTCCGACCACTAAAATTTAACATTCTTTTGGGTCAAGGTAGTCAAGGAAGATGTAATAGATGCAAAACTATCCAGAAACCCTCTATAGTATGTCGCTAGACCCAAAAATATCCTAATGTTAGTTGGAGTCAATGGTCTAGGCTAATTCTTGACATTTTTGGTTTTCTTTGGATCAACCTAAACCCCTTCACTAGGGATGATATGACCAAGAAATGTCACCGACATGAACCAAAGCTCACATTTGATATACTTGGAAAATAGTTGGTTCCCTTTGAGTAATTGCAACACCACCCTTAAATAATCCATGTGTATACAATCTTTTTTTTAATATACCAAGATGTCGTCAATGAAGACAATGACAAATAAATGTAGGTAACTTCGAAACACCCTATTCATGAGGTCTATAAACGCCGCCGGGACATTAATGAGACAAAAGGGCATAACTAAGAACTCATATTGACCATATCTAATCTGAAATGCTATTTTTGTTATATCCTCACCTCTCACCCTAAGTTTGTGATATCCCGATCCCAAGTCAATATTAGAAAAATAGCTTGCCCTTTGAAGTTGATCAAACAAGTCATCAATTCGAGGGAGAGGATACTTGTTCTTAATAATGACCTTATTGAGTTGGCGATAATCAATGCACATTCTAAGGGACCCATCCTTCTTCTTCACAAACAACATTGGTGCACCCCATGGAGAAATACTAGGTCTAATGAAGCTTTGTACAGTTAGTCTTTGAGTTGAGACTTCAACTCTTTCAATTTGATCGAAGCCATTCGATCAGGAGGAATTTAAATGGGGTTGGTATTCGCTATCAAATCAATACCAAAAATCAATTTTCTGTTCGGGAGGGATCTAGGGATGATCATTAGAAAAGACCTCCGGAGATTCCCTTACTACGGGGACTAACTCAATAAGAGGATTTTCGAAGTCTACATCTTTGACCCTTACAATATGGTATATACACCCCGTTGAGATTATTTTACAACCCTTAAGATAAGAGTTGATACGACCTCTAGGGATAGATTTTTTCCCCTTCCACTCCAAAACGAGTTCATTTGGAAAATTGAACTTAATTATTCTTGTTCTACAATCAATGGAATCAAAAGCATCATGCAATCAATCCATCCCCAAGATGACATCAAAATCGTCAAAATCAAGTTCTACTAATTCAACATGAGTTACACTTCTGGGCAACATAATAGGATAATTTCTATATACCTTCTTTGCAACCACCAACTCACCTACTATGGTAATAACCATGAAAGGTTCATTTAGGATATTGGGTAAAATATCAAACTCTAGTTATCAATGGAGAAGCAAAGGATAATGTAGCACCCAGATTAAGTAAAGTATAAACATCAATGGAGAAGACTCTTACCGGTTACCACATTGGGAGAACTCTCTTGTTCACCTCTTGAGCGAAGTGCATAAAAATGATTTTTCTTGGGAGCATCCACACTAGAACCACTAGCTTAAGCTTCCCTGCTCCCTTAGTCTTGCTCCTTCAAATTTGGGAAATCCTTAACCTTGTGGCCACTTTTTCCATAACCAATGAAATTATCCGTCCCAACTAAGCAATCACCATAATGCTTCTTCCCACACTTCCCATAAGATGTCTTCTTGCTTGGTGAACTAGTACCTCTTCTCTTTTGAGACATAGGGTTAGACACCCTATTATCACGAGCCTTGTGAAATTTTAAAGGAACTTGATTATAAAACCTCTTATTGATCTTAGGGTTGTCTTGAATGTCAATCCTACTATTAGAGGAACCACCTTCATAAGACTTGGCCTTTTTGGCCTCCCTACTCTTTCTCCTTACAGTAGGTTTTTCCAGTTGTTAAGCACGAACCATGAGTTAGGAGATATTTATATTATCATGAAGCATATCAAAACTACATTCTTCCACCAAGACATCGAACATCCCCATAAGAAAACAATCCATCTCATCCCTTGGGTTTGAAACCAAGGATGGATTATACTTGGACAACTTAGTAACTTCAAACAGTAGTAAAGTACACTCAGACCTCCTTGATTAAGGTTGATGAATTCTACCACCTTAGCTTCCCTCATCTCTCTTGGAAATAACCTATCAAGGGAAGTCTTCTTGAATATCAACCAAGTCATCGGACAACCCCTTATTACCCTATTATCTCCCCATCGCACATATGAAGTTTGGGCCACATCTTTGAGTTGTTAGGCCGCCAACTCTGCCTTCTCCATTGAGGTCACACCCACAACATAGAGAATTTTATAGATCTCATCAAGGAAATCTTTACGGTCCTCATCCTACCTCGACCCAAACAACATTGGTGGATTCATTCTAGTAAAGTATCTCTAACGTGAGGACATAGTTTTTGCATATGGAGGCACTCAGGGTCCAACCTCCCTATACATTTGGGCTGTCATAGCTTCAACTTGATAAGTGACGGCATTAGCTTGAGAGGTGATGACTTGAGTTTAAGTGAGAAAAGGCACCCTTATATCTCAATCGTTCAACGGTGGAGGCTAGAAATTGTTCTTTGAGTATTCATATCTATTACCACGATACAAGGTTTATATTAAAGAACAAAATAATACTCTAGAGACACGACATAGGAATACAAAAAAAGAGTTTCTAAGCATCACATAGTCTCTCATTCATTAGTGTGGCGCGCTACACAAATATGAATTAGAATCTACATAGAAATCGTTTAATGATATATCAATTTAAGGGATATTCAACCTCGTGCTCATATACGAAGTTTGTCAAATCTGGGGAGCACCCCCTAGAAGTACTGATGTCATCGTTTTCTATGAGGAATAATACTAACCTCTTAGCATTCATCATTACATTCATAGGTTAAAAACGCGAAAAATTTAAAACTTTTCATCTACACTACTTCATAAGGTTATATAGTCTTCTCGCTTACACATAATATATTAGTATCTAGTATACATAGACCCTGCGTAAAATAAGAATACATAGTCTTATACTTTTATGGCACGTTATATATATATATATATATATATATATATATATATATATATATATATATATATATATATATATATATATATATATATATATATATATATATATATATATATATATATATATATATATATGTATATATATATATATATATATATATATGTATATATATATGTATGTATGCACAACATCCAATGCTAGAAAGTGGAGTTGTCCTTGATGTGGTGAGGGCCTACCCAACTTGGAAAATTAGAATCCAAGTCTTCTTCAAGAGTCATCACGAACCCTTAAACATGCGAAACAAAAAATGTTGGGGGAAAAGGGAGAAACGGGGTAAACACATCACTTGTACTTAGTATAGGACCATATGCACATACAACATAGAAATCATGCTTAAAGTGGACATTTCATTAGAGCATAGAATTTACTTTGAAAAGCATTATGGACAATCAAGTCAATAACACCTATTCCTCAAGTTAAGATCATGTACATCCCAAGAACAACAATACGAAGTCTAGTCAAGTCAACATGAATATCAACATAATTAAGCATATAGTCAAGACAACTTTATCATCAAGTTATAATATCAACAAGTATGTATAAGAGTACATCATATCATTGCCAAAGCAATGACTAAGCAAGGCACCAAAACCTCACTCAACTAAGAAAACCCAACAAGAACCATAAGCAATGCCCACTTCACATACTATGTCATTAAGAGGAACATCATCATACTTTAGTAATAGAGACCGACCACATGTTCATAAGAGAAATCAAAATCACATAGTGCTATTAACATATAAGATCAATATATACACATTATTTTCATTTATAAGCATATAATTATATTGGAACATCCTCCCTAGACTTCCCTCAAGACCAACTAGTGCAATGTATAGGTAGAGTCCCATACCCCTACCTAGACTAAGTCAAACCCCTTAAATCATCCTAGTTAGAGTCCACTTTTTCACTTTATTTTACATTTGGGAACATCTTGCCTTAACCAACATACACCATATGAGACATTGTGGAATCCAGTATACTGGAACCTACACTTAAGGATGATGGAATACTTACAAAGGTAGAACCAAAACATGTATATAGCATCTACATGGATCCACTAGCTAGTATTCTTATGGGGTAACATAGTTCAAGAAGTAGGAGATATAGTTGGGAACCTATTTATGCTACATGCATTATTGTCTCCAATCTCATGAGTACATTTGTGATCCTACCTTCCCAAAGTCTGAAGGGACACTCCTCAATACCATTTCACTCGGTTCTAAGCTAGAGTTCTTTTTGATATGTCTTTCATTACTAATCATAAGTTAGTTTAGGTCATAGGGTATACACCTTATATAGTCATAGTCATAGCTTAATAGGAATTGTATGAGAACACCTTTTATTACAACCCTCATATGTTGGATAAGCACATTAACATCATTATATCATAGTAAGGCACATAGGTACTTTCATCACAAGCTTTATATCATTACATCTTACGCATAATCTCACAATCACATAATCAAGACATTTAAATCCAACATCATACAAACGCTAATAATGTCAACGCTAATGAATCCTATCATAAGGTATACTTCTATACAACCTCATCATTAAACACAAGGAATCTTATTTGAAGTAAAGGTTTGAGATCACAAGAGTTACCCCAATATCCTTCACAAGCTATCATCAAGGTTTTACCATCAACCATACAATTCAACCCAACAATAGGTGTAATATAATAAAAAAATATTAATTAAAAAAATAATGAAGTCAATTGAATCACTACACAAGAATTCATTAATGTTCATAGCCTAGGGTTAGGGACTTTGGTCAAATTCATGAAGTACTTCACAACCTAGTTTAATTAATGAAGAACTAGCATGATTAGATTAAAATACATTATAATATACTTATAATTGCCTAAATAAATCATAAACAGAGTAACTTAGATGATCAATTTCGTAATAGAAGAAAACCCACATAAAACTCATCTTTTTTAAATCAATTTTTGAAAGAACCCTTTGGGGAAAGAATCCCAAAAGCGAAAGGAATCCCATACCTTGTTAATTGATAGAGAATGATTAAGAAAATCCCCTTATTTAATGAATTATACCTTGACCAAGAATTCAATGGAAATCTTCTATTTGGGAGAGAGAAATAAGAGAGAAAGAAGAGAAATTGAGTTTGGGGAATTATAAGAGTTGGGTTTAGTTTTATTGGGTTCGAGGTATTTATAGAAGTCATTAACTAACTTAATTAGACCTCCCTTAAACACTAACTAATTAACTAACCACATAATTAATAAAATTGGCTTATTAAAACGTTGCAGCCAACATAGTGACCTGACCTATGATACCCCGACCTACGGGCCATAGGTTAGCCGACGGCCAATATCCCTTCCGTGCTGCCGTCGCTTTGCTTACAGAGTGTCCAAAATGGACCCTTGGCCGAAATTTTCATGTGACCATAGATTGTAGCCATTGACGACTCGTGGATTTGCCTATGCCTTGTGGGTTGGCAACCGTCGATGGCATTGTCTTTTAACAACTTTTTGTCAAACAAGAAGGGACCTCCTCAAGAACCATTTAGTTAGTCCTTAGGGATTTGTACCTAGACGTTTCGACTATAAACCAAATCTACTAGTTGTGAGACACCTTCCCACAAAATTTCATCATTTTACAACTTTTAAAACCTTGTCAAATAGACTGCCTTCTTGAACTAGTTTTCGAACGTCATGGATGTTCCTTGACGTTTTGAATCTAAAACTTCCTAAATGACTTATATACATTATATTTGACCTTCATAAATTTTTAAAACTCTCATAATATCATGTTAGGCTTTATATTAAGGATTAGACTTTTGGAGTATTACAGTTTGTCAGTCGACGACCATGACCCCCACAATCCTGTGCAATCGTCTTTTTGATGAGAGACTTTCCAAAATGACCCTTCATTAAAATTTCTAAGTGACCATCCACGGTGTCCATCAAATCCCCATCGATTGGACCACGCCTCGTAGCCTTCCCCTCGTCTATGGATACTGTCTTAGACAACTTTTAGCCAAAATGCAAGGGTCCTCATTTGGGACCCTTACTTGGTCCTTGGGGAGTCGCACCACAACTTTTAAAATCTAAACCAACGCTAATACGTGTTATTCACCTTACCACCAAATATAATCAAATTCCTACTCTTAAACACCGTCATATAGGCCAAGGAACTCTAGCACCTTTTGCACAAGTCTTCGGACATCATGGTCGTTCCTTGACATTTTGGATCTAATACTTCCTAAATGACTTTTATACTCTATAATTGACCTTTAAAAAGTTTTACAACTCTTAGACTCTTTTGAGGCTCTATATTATGTTCTAGACATTCTGAATTTTACAATATCCCCCTTTAGGAACATTCATCTCCGAATGACACTAAAAATCTTTTGAAGGGAAAGGATAGACTCAATACTAGTATCCCAACCAACAACATGCAAAAATCAGTATGACTTACAACAAAACTCATATCGTTAAGGTATTTACACAAAGTAACTCAAAATATCATTTAAAACACATAAGATCTCTCATCACGACATGAGGAATTTCCTTCTCACAACAATATGGGCTCAACATATCATTCAAAAGTCAATTATGCTAAACATTCAACCTATCAACATGCTCAATATAATTTCATAAAGGCAATAACATACCAAGTTCCCAAACACAAAAACAAGCAACAGAACATTTTGGCATGGAACTTCATTTTAGCAAAAACCTTCATCATAAATATGCATATCTTTTCACAACAAGTAAAATTGAACTAAATCTTTATTCTCATTATTAATAGGAACAATTAACCTTAATTATCAAAGAGAAGAAGGTAACGGGACTTTAAATCGGCCTTGGCCTCCCATGTTGCTCCCTCAACTAGATGGTTCTTCTATAACACATTTACAGAAACCATCTCCTTGTTCCTCAGCCCCTTTACTTTACTATAAAGGATTTCAACCAGAACCTCCTCATACGAGATGTTCTCTTCTATACCTAGACCCTCAATATGAATAATTGACTCTGTATCACTGATGCGCTTCTTAAGTATGGAGACATGGAACACCAGATTTATCAAAGCCAATTCACTAGGTAATCTCAACTCGTACGCAACCTTGACAACTATTTTCAAAATTTAAAAAAGACCTACATAACGAGGACTCAACTTCCGTTTCTTGCAAATCACACCACTCCTTTCATGGGTGAAATTTTTAGATATATTTTATCCCCCTCTTAAAATTCTAAATCCCTTATCCTATGGTCCACATAAGACTTTTACCGGCTATACGACATCTTGAACTTGTTCCTTATCATATGATCTTTTTCCAAAGTCATATAAATCAATTAGGGACGCAAGAGTGAAGACTCATCCACTTCAAACCATCAAATTGGAGATGTAAATCTCCTACCATACAAGGCTTCAAAGTGAGCCACATATATCATTGAATGGTAACTATTGTTATATGCGAACTCATCCAAAGGCAAGTGTTTATCTCAATTTCATTTGAAATCAATAATATAAGATCTAATAATATATTCAAAAGTTTGAATAGTGCGCACCGCTTGACCATTCATTTGGGGAACAAAAGCGGTGCTTAGCTTCACCTCGGTACCCAACACTCATTTGAATGACCTTCAAAAACCTATATGTGAATTGTGCACCCCTATTCGATATAATGGATAACGGAATACCATGGCTACACAAAATATCATCTATGAAGATCTTTACATAATCCTCTACCGAGTAGGTAGACTTTAAGGGAATAACATGATCAGATTTGGTCAACCTATCCACAACCACACATATGAAATCATGTTGTTTTGGAGTCCTAGTCAAACCTACTATGAAGTCCATATTAATATCTTCCCATTTCCAAATGGGAACCTGTATTTCTTGAAGTAAAACGCTTGACTTTTTGTGCAAATTTGGACATCTTGCAACAAATTCCGCTATTTCTTCTTTTAAGACTTCCCACCAAAACAGTTCTCTAAGTTCATGATGCATATTTGTAGAACCCGGATGAATGGAATAACTGCAACCATGAGCTTTCTCAAGAATTAAATTTCTCAAGTATTCAACATTGGGCACACATAACCTACCTTAATATCTCAAGACACTGTCCCCCCTAAGGAGAATGACTTATTAAGCTTAACAAGAACTGACTCCTTCAACTCCATCAGTGTTTGAACAAGGTAATTACCTATACTTCACCTCAACCATGAAAGATGATTTAAAGTTATGATGGACCATAAAACCACCATTTGGGGAATCTTCAAATCTATCACCCAAACGAGCAAACCTTTGAACATCTTTTACTACGTATTTCTTGGCTTCTTCTACATGAGACACACTACCCATGGTCATATGACTTAGTTTATCCGCAACAACATTGGCCTTGACGGGGAGGTAGAGAACACTCATGTCGTAATCCTTCAATAATTCCAACCACCTTCTTTGTCGATGATTTAAAACCTTTTGAGTAAACAAATATTTAAGACTCTTGTTGTCAGCATACAGATTAACATGGAAACTATAAAAATAATGCCTCCATATTTTAAACACAAATACTATGGCCGCTAACTCAAGATCATGAGTTAGAGAATTCTTCTCATTCACCTTAAGTTGCCTAGAAGCATAAGCTACCACTTCGGCATGTTGCATAAGAACACACCCTAAGCCCACTCGGTATGCATCACAATACACAATGAAGCCCTTGGTACCCTCTGGTAAAGTCAACACTGCAGCGGAGGTAAGCCTCTCTTTCAAGATTTTGAATCTTCTTTCACATGAATCCGACCACTCAAATTTCATACTATTTTGGGTCAAAGTAGTCAAGAAAGATTTCATGGATGCAAAACCATCCAAAGACCTCATATAATATCCCTCTAGACCCATAGGTTCCTAATGTCGGTTGGAGTCAATGGTTTAGGCCAATTCTTAACCGCCTTGGTTTTCCTTGGATCAAGCTCAACTCCCTCACTAGAGATGATATGACCATGAAAAGCCACTAATCTCAACAAAAACTCACATTTGCTAAAGTTAGCAAATAGTTGGTTTTCCTCAAGTTCTTGCAAAACCACCCTAAAATGGTCCATGTGTTCACCCTCATTTTTTGAATATACCAAGATGTCGTCAATGAAGACAATGACAAATGAATCTAGGTAACTTTGAAACACCCTATTAATGAGATCCATAAACATCATCGGGGAATTAGTTAGACCAAAGGGCATTACTAAGAACACATAGTGACCAAATCTAGTCTGAAATATCAGTTTTGGTATATCCTCACCTCTCACCCTAAGTTGATGATACTCCAATCTTAAGGCAATCTTAGAAAAGTATATTTCCCCTTAAAGTTGATAAAAGAAGTCGTGAAACAGAGGAAGAGGATACTTGTTCTTAAAAGTGACTTTATTGGCGATAATTAATGCACGTTCTAAGGGACCCATACTTCTTCTTCACAAACAACACCGGTGCACCCCATGGAGAAATATTAGGTATAATAAGGCCTTTGTCTAGTAATATTTTGAGTTGAGACTTCAACTCTTCAATTCGGCTAGAGCCATCCAATCAGGAAGAATTAAAATGGGGTTGGGATCGTGTAGCAAATCAATTCCAGGTTCGGGAAGGATCTCGGGAATATCATTAGGAAAGACCTATGAAAATTCCCTTATTAGAGGGACTAACTCAATGAGAGGATTTTCGGAGACTAAATATTTGACTTTTACAATATGGTATAAACATCCTTTTGAGCTCATTTTACAAGCCTTTAGAAAAGAAATGATATGAGCTCTACGAATAGAAGCCAAAAAAAATATGCAACAAATCCATCCCCAAATTGATATCAAAATCGACCATATCAAGTTGTACTAAACCAAGATAAGTAATTCTATTGGGCAACATTATAGGACATTTTCTATATACCTTCTTTGCAACCACCGACTCGCCTACCCTGGTAGTTACCACGAAAGGTTCATCTAGGATATCGACAGAACATAAAACTTCCTAGCTATCAAGGGAGTAACAGAAGATAATGTAGCACCCCTATGTAAAGCATAAACATCAATCGAGAAGACTTTTAATATAACAGTCACCACATCCGGAGAACTCTCTTGTTCATCCCCTAGAGCGATGAACATTAAAGCAATTCTCCTTTGGAGCATCCACATTAGAACCAGTATCTTGATCTTGCCCACTTCCTTTGTCTTGCCCCTTCAGATTAGGGCAATCTTTAACTATATGGCCACTCTTTCGATGCCAAAAGCAATTGTTTGTCCCAATAAGGCAGTCACCATAATGTTTCTTGCCACACATTTCACAAGTTGTCTTCTTAGTTAAGGAACTAGTACCTCTTCTCTTTTAAGACATAGGGTTAGACACCCTATCATCACGAGCCTTATGAAATTTGGAAGGAATATGATTAGAAAACCTCTTTTTGAATCCAGGTTTATCTTAAATGTCAAACCTACCCTTAGAATGACCACCATCATAAGACTTGATCCTCTAGGACTTCCTATTGTTTCTCCTTAACCTAGTTGCTTCCACTTATTGAACATGAACCATGAGACGAAAAATATTCATATTATCATGAAGCATGCCGAACGACACTTTTACCACCAAGTCATCAGACACCCCCGTAAGAAAAAAATGCATCTCATACCTCGGGTTTGAAACAAAGGGTAGAGCATACTTTGATAACTTAGTTAACTTCAAAGGGTAGTCATGTACACTCATACCTCCTTGACGAAGGTTGATGAATTCTTCTATCTTAGATTCCCTCACCTCTCTAGGAAATAACCTATCAAGGAATGACCTCTTGAAGATCTCCAAGTCACCAGACCACCCCTTAGTACTTTGTTATCTCTTAATTTTGTGTACCAAGTTAGGGCCACATCTTTGAGTTGATAAGCGGCCAACTCGTCCTTCTTAATTGAAGTCACACGCATAGCATAGAGAATCTTACAAACTTCATAGGGAAAATCTTGAGGTTCCTCGTCTGACTTCGACCCGAAGAACATAGATGGATTCATTCTAGTGAATTGTCTCAAACGTGAGGCAATAGTGTTAGCATTTAGAGGCACTCAAGGCCCAACCTCCCTATTTACTTCGATCTTCATGGGTTGGAATTGTGAAGTGATGGAATTTGCTTGAAAGGTTGAATGGATGCCCTTATCTCTCCACCGGTCATCGGTAGAGTAAGAACCGGAACTTGATCACCCATAGCAACTTCTACAAGTGGAGGCACTTGGTTGTATTGTGGAGGCACCTGGTTGTCATGATCTACCACATTTGCCATTTCTTACTCAGCCCTTCTAGCATTTTCTCTTCGAGTATTCATACCAATTACCACAATACAAGGTTTAGGTGAAAGACCATAACAAGACATTAGAGGCACGACATAGGAATACAAGGAGATGAGAGTTTTGTAAAAATTAAATAGTCTCTCATTCATAAGACATTGTTTCCAAGGAAATTCGAGATCATGCTCTAATACAAAGTTTGTCACATTTAGGGAGCACCCCCAGGAAGTAGCTGGTATCGTTGTCCTCCAAGAGGAATAAGACTAACCTCTTAGCATTCGTCATTACATTCATCAGTTAAAAAGTGCGGATCAATCAAAGATTTTATCTACATAACTTCATGATATTTACTTAGACCTCTCGCATACACAAAATATATATAACGAGTATTCATAGACTTCTCGTATAACATAGTCTTCTACTTTTATGCCACATATAGACAATATGCATAATATCGTCATAAAAGAGAAGTCTCATGTTAAACCATCTAAACGGAAATTAACAATACAGGATTATCCCTTACACAAATGTAAAAGTTCCACTTAGGGCTTATGATAATGTCTTGAAACAACATGAGTGAATAAGTGTGTTTAGACTGTAACAATGTAACATAGGTAGTGTGATATAACAATACCAACATATTCATTAAGACAATAGCATATTCAACAGAAAACCAACATCATCAAGTATAACCAAGTCAACTTGATTAATAGCATACTAGAACCTTGTCGAACACCACTCCAACATCATGTTTTATCAACAGTGCACATATAAGAGTTTATGTCATAACAATACATGCTAGACCCTTACTCATAATCCCTTATCAAGTATACAAGTTCAATGACCAAGTAAAGCCCCATAACCTTACTTCATCAAGTAAACCCAATCAATAATCATAAACAATGACGACCATCTCATAACATAGAATCAATAGTAATCATCAGCATATTTAGCAATATTGACCAATAGCATAGAATGTTCACAAATTAAACCAACATCATATAGTATCATCAACATATAAGGTTAAAGTAGACATTTCATTCACATTATTAGAGCATAAAACATAAAAACCTCCTCCCTAGACTTCCCTAAAGACCAAGTAGTGCAATGTATAGGGAGAGTTCTTTACCCTTACCTAGACTAAGTTAAACCTCTTAAGTCATCCTAGTTGAAGTTCACTTTATTACTTCATTTTATTTTTAGGAAGATCTTTCCTTAACAAACATAGACCACCTGAGCCAATGTGGAATCCCGTTTCGTGGAACCCTACACCAAAATAAGGTGTACTACTTGACAAGGTAGTACCAAAACATTAACATAGTGTTTATGTGGATCCACTAGCTAGTATTCGTATGTGGGCTACATAGTTCAACAAATAGGAGATATAGTTGGGACCCTCTTTATGATACATGCATTATATTATCCAATCTCATGAGTACAATAGTGACTTCTGTTCCCTATGAGGGAAAGGACACTCCTAACTACTAGTTCACTCTATTCTAAGCCAGAGTCCCTTTTGAAATATCTTTAACCAATAATCATAACTTTGTTTTAGGTCATAACAGACTAAACCCTTATATATCATACTGATTAACTCATTATTAATTGCATGAGAATAATATTTCAATACAATCCTAATATTGAGTCAACATCATATATCAGCATAGTAATGCACACAAATGAATCAACACCATCCTTATAGCATTACAACCTTAACATGATCTCACAGTTCATAACATAAGACATTTAAATTCAACATCATATAAACACTAATCAATATCATCATAAGGTATACTCAAATTTAAATTTATCACTAAACACAAGTAATCATAATCAAAATAAAGGTTTGAGACACAAGACTTACCCAAACGTCCTTCACAAGCCATCATCCAAGGTTTTACCATCAGCCATCCAACTCAACACAAATATAGGTGTTATATAATTAAAAAATAGTAAATAATACAATAATTAAGTCAATTGAATCACTACACATCAATTCATCAGTAGTTGAAACCTAGGGTTAGGGTCTTTGGTCAATTTCATGATCGACTTCACATACTAAGTTAATTAATCCTGAACTAGAATAATTGAATAATAATACATCATAATATAAGCATAATAATCAAAATAAACCATATACAATGCAATTTAGAAGATCAATTTAGTAATAGAAATAAAACCACATGAAACTCATCTTTTTAAAATCAATTTTTTAAGAACCCTTTTGGAAAATGTATCCTAAAGATGAAAGGATATCATACCTAATTAATTATTGAATATTGATGGATAGAAGTATTATTCTTGCTTTCCTATAACTCTCTTTTGCTTTGGTATTCTATGAAGTTCCTTTGGGAAAGAGAAAGTAGAGAGAAGGAAGAGTAATAGGGTTGTTGGAATTGTGAGAGTTAGGTTAGTTTAATTAGGCTTACGACTTTATATAATTCCTTAACTAACTTAATCGGACCTCTATTAAACCCTAACTAATTAACTAACAAACTGATTAATTAAATGGAAAAGCTTAAAACTCACCATAAAATACCAATCTTGACCTACGAGACCCCAACCTACGGGCCGTAAGTTAATTGACAGCGAGGACCCCCACCTTCCTATGCAGTCTTTGCTTTGGTCAGAGACATGTCAAAATGAACCATTCATGAAAAATTTTATGTGACCATAGACGGTGTCCATTGACGCCCCATCAATTGGACCATGCCTCGTAGCTTGCCCCTCGCCGATGGCTACTGTCTAACAGAACTTTTAGCCACATTGCAAGGGTCCTCCTCAAGGGCCCTTGGTTTGTCCATAGGGAGTCTTACCTGGAAGTTTCGACCCTAAACAAACTCTAATACATTTTAGACACATTACTTCCAAATCTCATCAAATCCCGACTCAAAAAACCCCGTCAAATAGGCTAAGGCACACTAGCACCATTTGCACCAGTTTCCAGATGTCATTGACGTTCCTTGACGTTTTGATTCTAATACATTCTAAATGAATATTATACACTATTATTTACCTTAAAACAGTGTTACAAATCTTAAACACTCTTGTGAGTCTCTAAGATTACATTTTAGACACTCTAATTGTTACAACCCCCCCCCCTTAGAAACATTCGTCCCGGAATGACACTAAAAATCTTTTGAAGGGAAAAGATAGACCCAATACTATCATCCCAACAAACAATATGCAAAATTCAGTATGAGGTACAACTCAATTCCTATCAACATAACATTTACACAAAGTAACTCAAAATATCATTTACAACATATAATAGCTCTCATCACAACATGAGGAATTTCCTTCTCACAATAACATGGGCTCATAATATCATTAACGAGTCAATTATTCCAAAAATTCAACCTATCACCATGCATAATATCATTTCATAAAAGCAATAACATATCAAATACGCAATGGTTACAAAAGCAAGGAAAAGAACATTTTCGCATGAAACTTCATTTTAGCAAAAACCTTCATCATAAATATGAATATCTTTTCACAACAAGTCAATTGAATTAACTATTTATTCTCATTATTAATAGGAACAACTAACCTTAATGATCAAAGATACAAGGGTAATGGAACTTTCATATCGGCCTGGACCTCCCTTGTTGCTCCATAGCACCTTACGGAATCCACCTCCTTGTTACTCAACTTATTTACTTGTCTATAAAGGATTTCAACCGGAACCTCTTCATAGGAGAGGTTCTCTTCTACACCTAAACACTCAATAGAAAGAATAGACTCAGGATCACCGATGCACGTTTTAAGCTTATAGACATGGAGCACCGAATGAACCGAAGCAAATTCACAAGGTAATGTCAAGTCGTATGCAACCTTGCCAACTCTTTGAAAAATTTCATAACGACCCACATAACGTGGACTCAACTTCCCTTTCCTGCAAAATCTCATTACTCCCTTCATAGGTGAAATTTTTAGATATCCTTTATCCCCCTCTTCAAATTCTAAATCCCTTCTCCTATGGTTGGCCTTAGACTTTTCCCTGCTATAGGATATTTTCAACTAGTTCCTTATCATATGAAATTTCTCCAAATTTCTTATAAATCAGTTGGGGACCCAAGAGTGAAGACTCGCCCACTTCATAGCATTCCATTGGAGATCTACATCTCTTACCATACATGTTTTTGAAATGAGCCATAGATATAGTTGAATGGTAAATATTATAATATGAGAACTCAACAAACGGAAAGTGTATATCCGAGTTTCACTTGAAACAAATTAGACAAGCTCTAATCATATCTTCAAGAGTTTGAATCGTGCGCTACGCTTGCCGTTCGTTTTTGGATAAAAAGAGGTTGTTAGCTTCACTTGGTACCCAAACTTTTTTGGAATGACCTCTAAAACCTAGATGTTAATTGTGCACCCCTATCCGATATGATGGATAATGGAATACCCATCTTGGGCACATTCCTAGCTATTGGAGGGTTAGTAGGGGTTTGAGTTGGTGGAAGCATTCTTGGACTAGCCAGCCCTTTCAAAAATGACATAATATGTTGATCTACCACTGGATCAATGGGAGGTATTGTTGCATCGTTAGCCTAATCTCCTTCCTCTTGTTTAATCTCCTCAACATGCTCAATCTCAACTTCCTCTTATATTTATTCATTCTGTGTAAGAGGTTTATAATTCACCGGAACATTATCAATGAGCACCTCACACACAGAAGGCGCAATTCTCCCATGACCTATTCCCCTAGATCTTCCTCAACCTCTGCCTTGATCATGACCTCTCATTACTGGTTCCTGAATTGGAGAATTTATGGGAACTACGAGCCTTAAATCGTTATATCGATTATTAAACATATGCAGACAAAAGCGTGAGAAAAGTTAGATAACAATTTGAATCGATAGATACCAATTGCAATCAAGTCATAGAACAAATGAGACAAGAGAAAAATGGAGATTTCTTGAACTCCTATAGACTCTCAAATAAAAGTAAAGGTGTCCCCATACTGTTCCGCGTGACTCTTTTTGCCTAGTTTCAGTATATCAAGATCAGCAAACCTAGGCTCTAATACCAACTTCTCACTACTCAAAAGTCATTTATGATTGATATCCACATATACGAGCCGGTGGGGAAATAACTACTACTATCCAACTAATGAAATTATTCTAAAACTAAAGCACTTAAGTTATGGAAGTAAGTTAAATGACTAAAAGAAAGTCCCATTACTAAATAAAATATCTAACAACAAATTTGTGGAAGATAAACCTAAGATCTCAAATAATGTACCAAAACTATTAAACAAAACCAAGTATAAACAAAAGAATACTATTGTACTATTCAACTAACTAAAGAATAGGTCAAAGTCCGGAAATGATGGACATAGACGAAGCAGAACGCCAAGATAGACCTGAAGATGTGGATATCTCTTGAAGTCGATGAGATAATCTCTAGTCTCCTAAGTGAGGTCTATCAATAGTCGCTTGAAGAATCAGTACGCAACAACAGTATATTGTAGGATCACACGGCTATTCCACTAGTTCAAAAAAAGAAAGTCAAACAATAGTATAATTATATATATATATATATATATACACACTCTTGAAGTCAATGAGATAATCTCTAGTCTCCTAAGTCAGGTCTATCAATAGTTGCTTGAAGAATCAGTACACAACAACAGTATATTGTAGGATCACATGGCTATTCCACTAGTTCCAAAAAAACAAGTCAAACAACAGTATAATTATATATATATATATATATATATATATATATATATATATATATATATACACTCTTGAAGTCAATGAGATAATCTATAGTCTCCTAAGTGAGGTCTATCAATAGTCGTTTGAAGAATCAATACACAACAACAGTATATTGTAGGATCACACGGCTAGCTATTCCACTAGTTCAAAAAAAGCAAGTCAAACAATAGTATAATTATAATTATATATATATATATATATATATATATATATATATATATATATATATATATATATATATATATATATATATATATACATGTATATATATATATATAGATATAGATATATATATCGACATATAAAACATTATCAACATAACAAATCGACAGTATATTTCACATTCTTAACATATTATTGGTCTTCTCATGAACCCAAATAAAACCAGCTAGCTTGCCAGAACATGGAAATCCAATCCCAAAGAATTTTTAAATGTGTAAACCCGATCCAAATTTATGCAAGAATGTTAAAATTGATCCAGATAGCTTGACGAACAAGGCAATTTTATCCCCGTGCACACAACACAATTACAATCACAAGTACATCATTATGTGTAACACCCCATATATTTTTTCGAATTAAGACTTGAGTTGTTAGTCATAGTGAGTGAGAATTTCACAGAGAAACTAAAAAATTCATAAGTATTAACATCTGTTCACTAGATGTAGCACCTTGAGTTCCAAAAATAATTAAATTGGACATAACACAAATCTGGAATTTGGAGAGTTAATCTAAGTATGGGTTTTGGGTCAACTTCAAACAACCATAACTCTTGCCCTAGGATGATTTAGGTGTTCTATAAGATACCATAGGAAATATCTCTAAATTATCTTTCCAAATCCACCAAGTTTCTAAATTTCAAGTTTGGATGAGTGAGATATGATCTTTTGAAGATAGGTTGTCCTGATAAGAAAAGTTAACCAAAAATAGTTAGGGTTATTTTGGTCCTTTCCTTACCCATTCATATGTAATTTGTCTTTAGTATTATTTTAGGGTTCTACTAATTATAGATTTAGTTTTATAAGCCTAATATAGGCCTAGTTGAGGGTTCAAGAAGAGAAAAGAAGAGAAGAGAAGAGAAAAGAGGACAAATGGGGAGAGGATCAAGCGTTCGTCGAGATTCTTGTTTCTTGTTGCGGAATATCACCATGGGTCTAATCCCCAAGAGGTATGTAAGCTTCCATGGTGTTGGGTTTGTTTACCCACACGCCAATCATTATTTATTCATCATAATTTAGTTCTTGAAATGTAAGGATTTATTTTTTTTATGAGTTCTTGATAAGTATTCTTAAGTTTCATTGAGTTTTGATGTAAGATTCTAGTAGAGTAAACTTTAAACAGCCATATATATTAGAATATTAAGAGATACGTGCGTCATAACCTATCCAATTAAAGGTAATTGAATCTATTTTGCAATGCCACTAATTTTGCATCATCCTATTTCTGAGTAAAAAGTTATAACTATTTTAGTAACCTATACAATGTTGTTATGAATTAGACAACAAAAAAACATTAAAATGTGTTTTTTTTGTTTATTTACCTACAAGAAAACCATAAACAAATTTCTTAAGTAATAAAAGGTTCAAAACAATCAAATTTTTCATCTTACTAATGAAATTCATAATTCTTGGTCATACAGATTTAAAGAATCTAATTCAAGAATATCAAGAAAGATTTACTTGATCATTTACCTTCAAGCTAGAGTTTCAAGGTTTTTATTCAAGTTCTTATCGAAGATTCTACAAGAAACTTTTTCTTTCTATGTAAAATCATTACTAACATGATCATAACCTTGAATTCATAATTCAAATTCAAGGTAGAGTTCAGAAATAAGATTTGAGAATTCTATTAAACGTTCTAAGAAAGTCCTTTTGAATCATGTTGATGGGAATTCTAAAACTTCTAGTAATTTTTTCCAAGGCTCGAGTAAGTAAGTAGAAGGATGAGGAAAAAATATTCATCTGTATGCTTTTTCATCATGAGATCCTTTAAATCATGAACCATAACTCTTGAATTCCTAATTCACATTCAAGAGAGTGTTAAGAGTAGAGTTCAAGAAAACTTTTGAGTTCAATTATGAACCTTTTGAGATCGATTATTGATTTGAGCTAATATTGGAGGAAGTAAGTAATTGAATGAGAAGAGTTATACACATTAGTTCCATGTAGTTATGTATCCCTTGGAGTCGATTCGTTCTTGTCTATAACTTCCGCATGAACTCCATCAGTTGAGTACCTTTGGGGGGAGTTGTATATTCATGTTCTAACTCTTGAGATTAGACTTATATATATTGTTATTGAAAACCTTGAGTTGAGTTTTTCACGTCCATAATTCGACATAAACCATATTTAAAATGTCTTTTACAAATATTTTAACTTTGTTTTAAGACTTAAGCATTGAACATAACTAAAGACTAAAAGAAAAGTTCATTTAAAAAAAAATGATATATGGGTACTCAGTAATCCCAAGAATAAATGTTTCACATTTAAGATGAAACGAAACTTAGATTTCGAAAAGAGTTTTGAGCAATTCCAATACTATCTCTTTTAATAAAAAAGGTGTGTTTGAGAAAGAGTTTATAAAACATTATTAGTATGACAATCGAGTATGTCACCAATATTTAAGAAGTATGGTGTCTATATATACTACCAATATTTATGCACTATGACTTCCCAAGTCATCAATAATCATATTAAAGTATGATTTTAATAGGTTTTATGAAAGAGTTTTCAAGAGCAGTTACCTCTTTAAGAGGGTAGTTTTGAGTAATTATCTCAAATCATTGAAGAAGTATGTTTTCAAAAAAAATATCTAGTATATTTTTTGGAGTAGTATTGAATACCGAACTAGGGCTGAGCATGATTTCAAATAAATCATGTCTCCATAAAACCATGATGCCACCATTGGATGAAAAGATTCATTCTTAGATGAATCCTTTTCACAATATACTAGGTGTTCCACTAAATTAAGTTAGGTCCTATATTGATGGACATGTATAGGATTGTCCTTGGCAGCTTGAGGTAAAGTGATGTATCATCACTATAGCTCTTAAATTATAGTTGTCTGTTTTAGTTTTTTCAACAGAAGTTATTATATTTTTTTATACCTCATTTAATTGTATTTTCATATACATTTAAGAGTTAATTTGTATAACCGAGTTCACGTCATGTTTTTGTATAGCTTTTTTTTTAAATTGCACATGTTTTAAACTTCATTATATCGAAATGAGATTAGTTAAGTATCAAGAGTTGAGTATTTTAAGTTGAGTACCTTAGGTTGAGTATCTTGAGTTAAGCTATGCTTCATGGAGTCAAGTATCATATCTTTGAGTTGAGTATCATATTCTTGATTTGAGTTGAGTTGAAAAAAATATCAGTATGTTTCCTTTTTATCAAGTTCAACCCCATGGTTTATGCTTTAGAATTCCCCTCACATGCTTGTACTTCCACGTACTGAGTCATTTGGCATGCATCATTTGATGATGCAGATCCAGTTATTCAGGATCATCAACAAGAGCTTTGTGAATATCACATGGAGTTAGAGTTAGCTATGGTGATTCTCATTGCTTCTAAGGGATTAAATTTACTTGGGTCTTGTTCCGACTTCCATCAGTATCATTTAGAGACTTCATATATAGACAATAGAGTTTTAGAAGTCTTCATTTATTTTATTATGGGGACATTTATATATTTTATTATAGAGGGATTTGTTTGGACTTAAAGTTCAGATTTTAAGTATGACAAATTTCATTCTGTTTTAAGCTTCTACATGCTTAACCTAGTCTTCTACTTGTAGTTAGCCAGGATGAGGGTCCACTTGGGGACCACCAATGGTCTTTGGGTGCCGGCCAAGTCCAGGGTGTAGACTCGAGTCATGACATTAAGATTATACATTAACATCATAATTTCATGGCTACATCATTCATCTATCTAACTTATAACAAGTGTAATCACCATTGCAACGTTCATGTAAATACAAGTATTAAAATGAATTAAGAACATGCATAAATCATTAGATCATGAAGTCACAAACATAACGTACCTCAAAATAAGCGTGAACCCAAAGAGACTTGATCCTTCCCTTTCGGAATTTTTTAGCTTGTTCTTGGTCTTCAGTTAATCAATAATACACAAGTATCCATAAAAATCATTAAATTACCCGAATTACTACCAATTTTATGAACCCTAGACCAAACCATGATCCTAACTTGTCAATTTATGGTTAAATTACACCTTAGAATCCATCAAGAAACCCACCCCGTCAATATTGACCCATTCTATTAGATTTTATGGATTGCAAAGTGAATTAAGGGAGTGAAAAGTTGGCAAGACTGGGGTCTAAACCCTAGTCGAAACCGGCGTCGTTGACCTCTCAGAGGTCGTAGCAAGCCTACACACGTCATCATTACATCGTACAGGTTAATTTTAGCGGAAAATTAAAAAATTTGTTTGCTTTGAAGTATACATACACTTCGTAGTAAAAAAATGCAATATATCACATCAGTTCACCACAACCATCAATAATGAGTTATTCAAACGAAGGAAATAGTTCAAAACTTTATAAATATAAAGTTGCCAACACAATGGCTGAAATAAGTAAGAAAGAAACTCTAGTGGAACACTCTCCACTAGATCATGCCTACATATAAGCTAGAATGTAAAAGATAAGCATCCTAAAAAATATGAGCGTCTACCGAATCCGGATGAATGCTCCACCTCCGAATAGCTTCAACGTAGTCTCATAAGTTCTAAAGTCCACCTGCACCTGCACCTAAGAGTAAGTATTGTATGCGATTAGTAAACACTTGTTCTAAGTATGGGTTTATGTAAGTACACACCAAGGACATACATGATTAAGGAAATCTCTCTCCTAATGATATGAGTTATGGAAAGCCCCGTTAGTTGGACTCGGCAAATCGGTTTAGGAAAGTTTTGCTACGAGAGTAACATGCATCATCATTATTTTCATATTACACACAGCACATAACATATTTCATATAGCACATACATATATAACATGCCATTCGTTCATATTCCATGATACTTTGGAATCATGGACTTAACATTAGGACTTCCAAAAATTAGGGCTCAACATATGAGACTTCAACTAGGGAGCTAGGGAGCCTTCTTTAGCAAACACAGAGTCTACTTCATTAATTCATGCATACTTCATTTTCATTTGTTTCATGCATTCACAGGCTGGTGCAAGCACCAGTTGTACCTAGGATGTAATTTAAGACTCTTATCGGGTTTACTATGCAATAACTAAGAACGACCTAGTGTCATTACTTGAGTCTAGTTTACCTCTTGATTATCCTAACCAAACAACATTGGTGTCATTCATTTTAATTTGTGCATTACTGAGGATGGGCTCATTCTTTCTTTGGGAACTTTAACTTTAACTGACATAGATCATGTGAGCTCCATGTAATACAGTGTCTACCCCACACCGAAAAGAGGTGGACACCGGCCAAGTTGAAACCAAAACATGATAGTGTATATCGGGGATTAAACCATGCTAGATCCCTATGTTGGCTGCATAGATTCAAAGACTAGGAGATATAGAAGACCCATACCCACCTAAACGGACAGTCTCATCTCACGAGATTTACACGAACCTCTGCCTACCTGGAAGAAGGAATCACGACTCATTGCTAGCGTATCGTTGCTCCATAGAAATTTCCATTACATTCATCTCACACATCATAGAAGCAATCTTCTAGCATAAGGGCATCATTGTTCGTTAGATGATTTCTCATCACATCATTAGTAGTAATTGTGTATTAATCTCAATACTTTCATTAGAGTGTTTCTTAGATGCTGGTCTCCTTTTTAACTTTACACTCTCATAGGTGAGTACGTTATTGGTAACACTTAGTTAGGTTCATGTGAGATTGATCTCATTTTCACATTAGCCTTTTATCATGTTGTTACCATATTCATTAACTTTAGCGTATTAGCTCATCATAATTACTCACCCTTTTCACGTGAATGTTCATTTCATTATATGCCAATGCACTTGGCCTTTTAATGTGTTTCACACCCTTACTTAACCCTCCTAGGGTCACATAAATTCATCACATACATCTTAGGTTAGCTTACTTTTAACGTACGTTGGACTTATAAACCCATACGTACAAGCCATTAGGCTTGATTCATTATTCGTCTAAGTGACTTATCCTTACCCAAGATTATATGGTACAAGAGCTATGCATATTGTAAGTATGCCAAGGTCTCAATTTCGATTCCTATAGTCAGCATTCATTCAATATTTAATAACATAAGACTTATGTGTCAATACGGAATTTGGGCAAAGGAACCCAATTTCGAATCCCTTGTATAACACAGTTTTTTTTTATTAAATTCTTGATTTAGAATTCTAGACTTGGGTGCCCAAGATGAAATCCCCACACCTACACTTCCTTTCTTACTTTTATTCACTTTGTCATAAACATCTCGGCTTGGAGACCAAGATCAAATTCGCACGCCCGCATCCCTTTTATTTTCTTTTTTTCCTTATTTCTTCCGTTTAGACCGAGAGCGTGTGGGATCGATCCCCCATAACCTAATTTTTCTTTTATTTAATTTTTCTTCTAACTTCCCTATCTATTCGAGAGGTTGTAGGTTTGATCCCCAAACGCCTTACTACATTTATCTTCCCTTTTTTCTTGTTTCTTCACCAACCTTACCCCATTTCAGATCCCCCTCACAGTACTTTGAATATTAAATTTTTTAGCAGCCTTCATATAGTGAAATCTCGGGTTCAATCCTTGATGACCTTACTTTTTTTATAAAAAAAATTCTCCAATTCTTCAAGTAACTTAGCCGAAACCAAATTTCCAGTAAATCTAGAAATTTGATGACTCTTTCCAGTCCATTTCCTCAATATTTTATACATTAGATTTTTTGGCAATTCATTGGACATTTCCTACGTTTATTTTGTGAATTTTCATGGTTAAGTTTGATCAAGGGTTTTCACTCAATTCAGCAACATGACACCACTTTTGAACATCACGATTTACTTCAAGTAATTGCATACAAAACACAAGAATTTAATATGTATATTACACACTTCAACCAATGACCAAGGTCACGGCATACACAATGCACACACACGTTTAAGACTTAGTTTCGGAAAGCATGCTTATTAATCATAAAAATCTGAATATAAATAAATGAACATAATCATCATGAAAACACATCACATCCCTAAATTCTACAAGCAAAACATACCCAGCCTTCAAAATTCGATGGGAGCTAGTGACAGGGACATGAAACGAGGAACATTCCTAGTTTTCGTATTAGAATTCGACTAAATCCTTGGGATCTCTTGGGGAAGGGGCCAAGAGGAAAAAAAACCCATATCTTTGGTCAATAAACACCCTCCAAATCTTCTCCAATGGAAGCCCACTCCACGACACCAAAGCCTCACCACCAAACATCAAGCACAACCCGTCAAGAACAATGTTTTTTTCTTTTCTTCATTTTAAGTTTAGTTTTTCTTTTGAGTTTTATCGTTAAAGTTCTTAAAGAGTGATGAACTTTTGATTTTGTTCTTTTTACTGATAATGAATGTAAGAATGAGAGCAAATAAGCGTGAGAAAGAGAGTGGAGAGAGATTGGAGTAAGCGTAGGAGGAGTTTTAGTTGAAGACTTACTCAAACTAGGACTCCTTGCCATTTACTATTAAAAATCAGATTTTTTAAAGGATTAGGTGAAATGAATAATCATGCCCACACTTAAACCAGATAATCAATATAATTATATTTAACATTGCTTCCACCAAGGATCGAACCTGGGTGAAGCTTAATTTGTGAAAAGGGTCAAATTCGGCAAACCCTACCCGAACTGTCAAACTATTTATATTAATTAATTAATTAATTAGGGTAATTACAATACTACCCTAGCAAGGAAAAAGCCATTTTACCGCTAGACCCTCCAAGCTTAAGATTACCCCTTTCAAGTCCGATTAAGACTCATCCGGGTGAATCTTAATATTCTAGTGCCTTACATGGTTGGACCCAACCTTACCTAGCTCAACTAACTCACAAAGTTAGTTGTCTTGGATGGTGCATAGGTTCTGAAGTCTGGTTACATGCGCATCAAGCCGTGTGGACCCGATCTAATGTAGGCATTCTAGGTACGTTTAGGTATTACATAGTATATTCATTTGCGGGTTGTTAAATTACCCCCCCTTAGGAATATTTGTCGATGAATGACACTGCTAATTATTTAGCACAATGTCGGTCATACCATAATATAAGTACTTTACCCAGTCAAGCAATATAAACAAATAATATAGAAGGCAAGGAAACTTAGATTTAAGAGTAGGAAGTCTAACCTCATGAGCTGAAAAGATGAAGATAGCGGGATCTGATATCGGTCTCGGCATCCTACGTAAATCCCTCAACAATATAGTTCCTCCACAATACCTTCACTGTGGCAACCTCCTTGTTTCTCAGCCGCTTTACCTGCTAGTAACCTCCTTGTTTCTCAACCGTTTTACCTGCCAGTCTAAAATATCAATAGGAACCTCCTCATAGGACAATTCTTCATCAACCCCCAAACCTTCTACATGCAGAATCAATGTTTGATCGTGAATTCACTTCTTTAACATAGAGACATGAAAGACTGGATGAACAAAAGTTAGCTCCGTAGGTAACGCCAACTTATAGGCCACCTCACCCACACGCTGTAGAATCTCGTATGGCCCAACGTACCTCGGACTCACTTCTCTTCCTGCCAAACCTCATCACTCCCTTCATGGGTGATATCTTTAAGTATACATGTCACCAACATCAAACTCTAAGGTCCGCTTCCTGTTATTTGCATAATACTTATGGTGACTGTAAGCAGTAGTCAACCTAATCACCCTGACCTTCTCTAAGGCCTCATGAATGATCTATGGACCCAAAATGCAAGACTCTTTAATATCGATCCACCCAACTTGATACTTACACCTCCTTCCATACATTTTCTCAAACGGTTCCATCCCAATGTTCAAGTCATAGTTGTTATTATAGGAGAACTCTATGCATGGAAGATGGTCATCACAATTACCTCAGAAGTCGATCACATAAGCCTTCAACATGTCCTCCAATGTCTGAATAGTGCGGTCTACCTGCCCATCTGTCTGAGGATGGAAGGAAGTACTGAGCTTTACATGCGTGCCTATGCTCTTATGGAAGGATCTGCAGAAACGCGAAGTGAACTGAGCTCCCCTATCCAAAATGATAGACAAGGGAATACCATACCACCTCATTATCTCAAAATGGTAGAGTCTCTCATAAACCTCGGCTCTGTAAGTAGACTTCATAGAGATAAAGTGGGAAGATTTCTACAATAACCCATATGGAGTGATGTTGTCTCGTAGTCCTCGGAAGACAAACCACGAAGTCCATGTTAATGGCCTCCCACTTCCAAGCTGGAACCTCTGAGTGAGACCACCAGTGTTAAGCTGCTCCGTCTTAACCTGCTGACAATTAGTAAACTTGGCCACATACTCAGAAATTTCCTTCTTCATGTCATCCCACCAATAGATCTACTTGAGGTCATGATAAATCTTGGTGGAACCTTGATATATAGAATATCTTGAACCATGGGTCTCTATAACAATCTTGGTCCACCAATCATCCACGTCTAGTACACAGAGCTTTTCCTGGTACCTAAGTATGGCATCACCTCCCAAGGTAAATGACTCATTCGTCTTCATCAGCACTGAGTCCTTAGACTCCATCAACAAAGGATCAAAATGTTGAACCTTCTTGACTTCAACTACCAAGGATAATTCAGATCTAGGATGAACAAAAACACCCCCACTAGTAGAGCCCATCAACCGCAATCCCAGTCTGTCTAGTTTGTTTACATACTTCACCAAATCTTTGATTTCACTTGGAGCCATTCTGTAGGGACGAATTGAAATTGGTTTGGTATCGGGATCTAGGTTGATACCAAAATCAATATCTCGAGGGGGAGGGACTCCACGAAAATCATCGGGGAAAACATCTTAGAACTCATTCACTACAGGCACAGAGTCTATGGAAGAAATGTCATGATCTAGATCATTGACTCTCACTAGATGGCATACTGATCCCTTTGACATCATTTTATTAGATTTTAGATTCCAAATCTAGGGACTTGAATGAATCAAATTGTACCCTCCCAGACCAGCTCTACTTCATTAGGGAAAACAGAATCTCACAACCCTACAACGGCAATCCACGAAGGCATAATATTTATGGAGACATTCCATACCAAGTATAATATCAAAGCCATTCATGGGTAACTCAACAAGGTCTGCACACATAGTCTTACCACATACAACAATTCGGAGTCTTTATGTACCCTATCAACTCTCATATTTTCTCCTAAGGGAGTACTAACTATGATAGGATCATGCAAAAACTGAGGTAGTGTTTCAAAAGTAAGAGCAAGCAAGGGAGTCACAAAATAAAGCGTACACCCTAGATCAAGTAAAGCATAAATAGAGGTTGAGAAAACTTTTGTCATACCTGTGACCACATTAGCAGACTTCGCCTGCTCCTACCTGCCCTTCAAGGTGTAAAATTTGTTCCACTTATGAGGCTCGGCTGGAGTAGCATTCTAGGGATTAGGCCTAGGCTGAGAATTACCTCAAGCCTGAACCCTATTCTGTAGACAGTCCCTGACCAAGCGTCATCTCTTTCCGCAACAAAAGTAGGAATTTGTGCCTAGTCTGCCCTCTCCACTATGAATACGGCCACACTTGCCATATTCCTTTCTATGAAGTTGCACATATCCTCCATTTCCCTTCTTGGGCACGGGTCTGACTCCTCTGGGTGCTGCACTCTTTTGACAGTTAGAGTTCACTAAACTCTGATGCATCTTCTTAAATTTGGGTTGATCACGAACTCCAAAAGTGCTCCTACCACAACCTCTGCTGGAACCTCTCTGTTCCGAAGGGTTAGGCCTCCTTACCTCACAGACTCTCCTCTTCTTCCTGCTTTCCTAACCCTGCTGGACATGCACCATTAGCCTGGACAAGTCCATGCTATCATGGAGCATCGCATCCCAACACTCCTCCTCCAACTCCTCTGAGAGTCATGTAAGGAACCTGCTCATCTCGTCCTTGTGGTTCAACACAAGAGAAATGGCATACTTCGACAATTTAACAAATTTTAGGGAATACTCTCTAACAGTCATCAAGCCCTACTTAAGGTTTATAAAATCCTCCACCTTAGCTCTCTAATCTCTCTGGAGAAGAACCTCTCCATAAAGGTTGTCTTAAACAGCTCCCACGTGATAAAACCTCCGCCTAATGCCCTGCTATTCTTCCATATCTTGCACCAAGAATGTGCAACATCCTTCATCTAGTACAAGTCCAGCTCAGCACTCTAAATCTTGTGGATCCTCAGCCTTCCTAAATCCTATAAAGATTGAAGGATTCATCCTCGTAAAATCACGCAACATTTTTGCCATGTTGTGGGCTAGTGGATTCTCTCGTTGGGCCTCCTGTTTATTGGCCTAGGCCGTCATAACTTGATCATGCACAGTGATGGCTTGATCCATTTGTGCCAAAGTTGTCCGCACCTCAGCATCAGTCAACCCAGTTGGGTCAACAGGCATGGCCACTGCTGTAGTTGGAGCCTGGGTTGAACTTGGTCGTCCCCAGCAGCTGCTCCTACTCATACCCGGCCAGCATTTCCCCTTGTGTTCATTTTCTGAAAACATAATATGTTAGATAATCTCATAACATAAAAAAATCATACATTAAGGAAAGCACGAAAAGATCAGACGAAGAGAAACTTTCCTACGCATCATGCAGTCTCTAATCCATGATAGTGGTGCACTTCACTACCATAAGTTAGAAACTACTGCATGAGGTTGATGTGAACTTATTATCCTTGGAACATAACCTAATTCTCTAATCCCACGTTTTTCATGACCGGGGTCTAGACCCTAGTTTAAACCAACGTCGTTGACCACTCAGAGGTCGCGGATAAGCCTAAATACGTCATCATTACATTGTATATTTTAATTTTAGCAGAAAATTTAAAACTTTGGTTTGCTTTGAAGTATACATACACTTCATAGTAAGAATTGGAATACATCACATCAGTTCACCACAGCCATCTAATAATGAGCTAGTCAAATGAAGGAAATAGTTCATAACTTTATAAATATAAAGTTACCAAAATGGCATTAATACAACTTCTGAAATAAGTAAGAAAGAAATTATAGTGTAACACTCTCCACTATCCCATGCCTACGTCTAGTCTTGAATATAAAAGATAATCATCCTCCAAAATATAAGGGCATACCAAGTCCGGATAAATGCTCCACATCCGGATAGCTTCAACTTAGTCTCGTAAGCTCTAGAATCCACCGGCACCTGCACCTGAAAATAAAGTATTGTATGGGATTAGTACACACTTGTACTAAGTATGGGTGCATGAAAGTACACACCGAGGACATGCATGATTAAGGAAATATCTCTCCTAACAATTTGAGTAATGGATAGCCAGTTAGTTGGAATTGTCAAATCGGTATAGGAAAGTCACGCTCTAAGAGTAACATGCATCATTATTCTTTTTATATTGCACAAAGCACATAAAATATATCATATAGCACGTAATATATCACATATCATTGATTTATATACCATGAGACCGTGGAATCATGGACTAAACATTAGGACTTGCCAAAATGATGGCAAAACATATGGGACCTCAACTAGGAAGCCTTCTTTAGCAAACACAGAGTCCACTTTATTCATTCATGCATACTTCATTTTCATTCGTTTCCTTCATGTAGTTGGAGACTCTCATCGGGTTCACTGTGTTATGACCAAGAATGACCTAGTGTCATTACTTTATTCTAGTTCACCTCTTGATTATCCTAACCAAACACCTTTGGTAACATTCATTTCATTTTGTGCATTATTGAGGCTGGAATCATTCTTTCATTGGGAATTATAACTTTAATCGACATAGATCATGTGAGATCCATGAAATCCAGTGTCTACCTCACACTAAAAAGAGGTGGAATCACCGGCCAAGGTGAAACCTAAATATACTAGCATATATAGGGGATTGAACCCTGCTAGATCCCTATGTTGGTTGCATAGGTTCAAAGACTAGGAGATATAAGGAGACCCATACCTATCTAAATGGACAGTCTCATCTCATGAGATTTACACGAACCTCTGCCTATCCAAAAGAAGGAATCACGACTCATAGCTAGCCTATCGGTGCTCCGTATAAAGTTCCATTATATTAATCCCACACATCATAGAAGATGGCTTCTAGGATGAGGGCATCATTGTTCGTTAGATGATTTCTCATCTCATCATTAGTATTAAGTGTGTATTAATCTCAATAATTTCATTAGAGTGTTTCTTAGAGATTGTTCTCCTCATTCACTTTACACTCTCATAGGTGAGTACGTTATTGGTAACACTTACTTAGGCTCAACTAAGATTGATCTCATCTTTCACGTTAGCCTTTATCACGTTGTCACCACATTCATTAACTTTAGCATATTAGCTCATTATAATTACTCACCCCTTTTACGTGAATGTTCATTTCATTATATGCCAATGCACTTGGCCTTTTAGTGTGTTTCACGCCCTTACTTAACCCTCCTGGGATCACATCAATTCATCACATACATCTTAGGTTCACTTACTTTTAACGTATGTTGGACATATGAACCCATACGTACAGGCCATGATGCTTCATTTATAATTCGTCTAAGTAACTTATACTTACCAAAAATTATATGGTACAAGACTTATGCATCTTGTAAGTATGCCAAGGTATCAATTTCAATTCCAATAGGCACCATTCATTAAATATTTAATCACGTATGTCTTATGTGTCAATACGGAATTTGGGAAAAGGTACTTGATTTCGAATCCCTTGTATAACACTTAGTTTTTTTAATAAATTCTTGATTTAGAATTCTCAGCTTGGGGGCCCGAGATCGAATCCCCACACCTACACTTCCTTTCTTTATTTTCGTCACTATCTTAAAGATCTCTGCTTGGAGACTCAAGAAAAAATCTCCTCGCCCGCATCCCTTTTATTTTATTTCTTTCATTAATTCTTCCATTTAGACCGAGAATATGGGGGATCGATCCCACACAACCTCATTTTTCTTTTATTTAATTTTTATCCTAACATCCTTATCTATCTGAGAGGTTGTGGGTTCGATCCCCACACAACTCATTTTATTTGTCTTCCCTTTTTTTCCTGTTATTCACCAGCCTTACCCAAATTCGAATCCCCCTCACCTTACTTTGAATATTATATTTTTCAGCATCCTTCATATAGTGAGGTCTCGGGTTCAATCTTGATGACCTCACTTATTTTTTAAAAAAAATTAAATCTCCAATCTTTCAAGTAACTTAGCCAAAACAAAATATCCAGCAAATCTGGAAATTGGAACATGCTTTCCAGTCCATTTTCTCAACATTTTATACGTTAGATTTTTTGAAAATTCATTGGATATTTCGTACATTTAATTTGTGCATTTTCGTGGTTACGTGTTATCAAGGGTTTTCACTCAATTCAGAAAAATTACAACACTTATGAACATCATGATTTACTTCAATTAATTGCATACAAAACACAAGAATTTTACATGCATATACACACTTCAACCAGTGACCAAGGTCACGGCATACACAATGCACAAACACGTTTAACACATAGTTTTGGAAAGCATGCTTATTACTCACATAAATCCGAACATACATAGATGAACATAATCATCACAAAAACACATCACATCCCTAAATTCTACAAATAAAACATACCCAACCTACAAAATTTGATGGGAGCTAGTGATAGGGACATGGAACAGGGAACATTCCTAGTTCTGGGATTAGAATTCGACTGAATCCTAGGGGTCTCTTGGGAAAGGGACCAAGTGGAAGAAAAACTCATAACTTTTGTCGATCAACACCCTCCAAATATTCTCCAATGGCAGCCCACTCCATGACACCAAAGCCCCACCACCAAACTTCATGCACAACCCGTCAAGATTAATGTTTTTTTTTACTTTTCATTTTTAGTTTAGTTTTTCTTTTGAGTTTTAGCGTTCGAGTTCTTCAAGAGTGATGAACTTTTTATTTTGTTCTTTTTACTGATAATGAAACTGAGATTGAGAGTAAATAAGTGTGAGAAAGAGAGTGGAGAGAGATAGGAGTAAGTGTAGGAGTAGGAGATTTACTTTAAGACTTAGTCAGACTAGGACTCCTTGCCATTTACTATTCAAAATCTGATTTTTTTTAAAGTCTTAGGTGAAATCACTAATAATGCCCTTACATCAATCAGATAATTAATATAAATTAATTAGATTTAACATTACTTCTACCAAGGATCGAACCCAGGTGAAACTTAACTTGTGAAAAGGGTCAAATTCTGCCAACCCTACCCAAATTATCCACCTTTTTATATTAGTTAATTAGTAAATTGATATCTTATTGTAATTACAATATTACCCCTCTCCCTGAAAAGACCCATTTACCCCTAGACCCTCCAACCTTAAGATTACCACTTTCAAGTACGGTTAAGACTCATCCGGCTGAATCTTAATATTCAGGTGCCGTATATGGCTGGACCCAACCTTGACTAGCTCAACTAACTCACCAAGTTAGTTTGATTGGCTGGTGCATAGGTTCTGAAGTCTTGTTCCACGTGCATCAACCCTTGTGGACCCTGTCTAATCTAGGCATTCTAGGTACGTTTAGGCATAATTAGCATAGTCATTTTTGGGTTGTTACAAAATCTTACCATTAGACTCAATATTGGTGGAAAATTATTTGCAATAGCCCAGGGGTCATTCCTTAGCTCTAACAGTTGAATTGTGTCAAATAAGGCCACTTAGGAGTTTAAATAACGACTAACTCACGTTCATCCCGCTATAGAAACACCCATACCTCTGTAGTTGCGTCCCTACGAAAGAATAAAATCCCAGTGCAATGGCATTTTCAAAATAGTGAGCCCCCCATTAAAACTACGATTTTAAGGTCTGTTTCGTCAGTTTTAGTGGTGTCGCTGCAGTGGTACACTTCGCACTTCAACGACACAAATCAGTGTAAAACCTTTTAAATTCCCCCTTTTTACAACACATTCTTAACCCGCTATGCTCTGAAAAGGCCCTTAATGCTTAGATCGATTCGCGGGATCTATTTCTCAAAATTCATTTTCGTAAAGTCATACGAATTCCTTAACAAGTTATATATCTATTCAAGTAATCGAATTCATATTTACGGCACACGATTTCTAAAATATTTCTCTACACCTTGATGACTCTAATTTCCGCAAAATTTTTACAAGGTTGAGAAAATCCTAAAACTTTAAAAAAGATTTTCCGGTCCCGATTTTTCCCTCATTGGTATTTCTATAACGATGGAACCTAGTCGTTACAATGTCACTTAAGCACTCCCACTTATCAAAAGGTTGTATTCCAAAAAAAATTTCTTCCAATGTAGAAATGAATCTTTAAATATAAAGCACTGGATATTTCAATTTTTTTTAAAGATACCGAATAATGCCAAAACACTATATTTGTAATTATTTATATCAAAACACTTTATGTGCCTTAAATATTTTCATTATCTTCATCTATATTATAAATGAGTTAATTTGGAAATAATAATATTCTTAATTTACTACACAGATGCTTTGTGTGATTGCATACGTGGATAATAAACAAAGAAAACCTATAGAATGGATAAAAGGAAGTGAAAAAATAAACCAACAAATGGAAAATATAAATAATAAACAAATAACACAATTAGAAATTATTATATTTGCTATAGACAAAGTTAAATTAATTAATGAGCAACTAGAACAATTATATAGTGAAGATCCATTACAAGGATGGGAAAAACATAAGACAAAGGTAAAAATTGAATTAATAGATGAAAATAGTATAATAACACAGAAACCATTAAAATATAACTTTGATGATTTAAAAGAATTTAAAATACATATAGATGAATTATTAGAAAATAATTACATACAAAAGAGCAATAGTAAACACACAAGTCCAGCATTTATAGTTATAAAACATAGTGAACAAAAAAGAGGTAAAAGTAGAATGGTCATAGATTATCGTAATCTAAATGCTAAAACTAAAACGTACAATTATCCAATACCAAACAAAATATTAAAAATAAGACAAATACAAGGATATAATTATTTTAGTAAATTTGACTGTAAATCAGGATTTTACCACCTAAAACTAGAAGAAGAATCTAAACAATTAACAGCATTCACAGTACCACAAGGTTTCTATGAATGGAATGTTTTACCCTTTGGATATAAAAATGCACCAGGTAGATTCCAACATTTTATGGATAACTGTTTTAACCAGCTAGAAAATTGTATTGTATACATAGATGATATATTGTTATATTCTAGAACACAAGATGAACATATAAGATTATTAGAAAAATTTATACATATAGTAAAAAATACAGGTATAAGTTTAAGTAAAAGAAAAGCAGAAATAATGAAATCACAGATAGAATTTCTAGGAATACAAATAGATAAAAATGGAATAAAAATGCAAACACATATAGTACAAAAAATAATTACAATTGATGAAAATATAGATACAAAAAAGAAATTACAATCTTTTCTAGGATTAGTAAATCAGGTAAGAGAATATATACAAAAATTAGCAGAACACCTAAAACCACTAAATAAAAAACTTAAAAAAGATGTAGAATATCATTTTGACAATAAAGATAAAGAACATATAAGAAATATTAAAAATTTATGTAAAAAATTACCAAAACTATACTTTCCCGATGAAAATAAAACATTTACATATATTGTTGAAACAGATTCCAGTGATCATAGTTACGGAGGAGTTTTAAAATATAAATATGAAAAACAAAAAATAGAACACCATTGTAGATATTATTCAGGATCTTATACAGAAGCACAAATAAAATGGAAAATAAATAGAAAAGAATTATTCGCATTATATAAATGTTTATTAGCATTTGAACCATATATTGTTTACAATAAATTTATTGTAAGAACAGATAATACACAAGTAAAATGGTGGATAACGAAAAAATTAGATGATTCAGTTACAACAAAAGAAATAAGGAGATTAGTATTGAATATATTAAATTTTACATTTACAATTGAAATAATAAAAACTGACAAAAATATGATTGCAGACTACCTATCAAGAAAAAGGAACTCAAACTGAACCAGATACAATAGAAGAAATACTCAAAGCTATTACTACACTTTCTATGAAGGTGGATAGTATGGGAAAAGAGTTACAAAATTTGAAAGTTAATAGTCAGCAGCATGACTATAAATATGCGGAGCTATGTCGATCGGAAGACGCTAAAAATCCAGAGCTAGAAGGAGACGTTGGGAAACTCCCTAAAACCCATAACATTAACATTACTAGTATTGCAGGTACAAGTACAACAGCTATGGAAAAAACTACATCAAAAAATACAAACTTAAACAGCTTGTTTACAAAACCATTTATTCCAAAAGCACATATAGTAGATACCCCAGCACCACAAACATCCACATATGCAGTCAGCCTACACAAAGAAAAGAAAATATATAACCATATATCCCAAACTTACATTGAAAACCTATACAAAATCCAAAACTTTTTAAATCTTAAACCCAAATCTACCACAACCACAGAAAAAACCCAGGATTATTTAACCCAAAAATTTCAAGGCTATAATAAGTTAATCGCACAACCTAAAACCAATCCAAACCTAGTTAAAACCTGTTACAGTTATGGATTACTTAATACCGTATATACATATGATGGTACAGAGATAAGTGGAATCCCAGAGATACACAAAGCCTTTTTGATATATAAAAGAATTACAAAAGGAAACTTATTTTTTATAAAATTTTATACAGCACCAGCTGAGATACTTTATGATGAGATAAAGCCAATAATCCAGATAGTGAAAATTGGATTAACGCGAGAAATGATAATACCGGAAGACATAGGGCAACAGCCAGAGATACCAAAAATCGAGATACCCAGTTTTTATGTAAATAAAAGAATAATTGGATTATCAACTATTATACAAGAATTAGCTAACAACTATCTACAAGGAAATGCTATATGGAGTTATTATTCAAGAGATCACTTAATGATATATGCCAATTCACGAGAGATAAGACAAACAGATATGGAGGAAGTCCAGAAATGGATTTTATCTTTATTAAAACCAGAAGCTACTCCAACAACTAGAGCACTAAAACAAGAATTCATCTCCGAAGAACTCATGACAAGATATTGCAAGCTAATTGGACACAAATATCCAGACCATATATGTTCCAAGTGCAACCAAGGTGATGACATAATCCCAGACGTACAACTGGAATAAGCTGAGAAGAAGAAGATAAAGATAGACATAAAAATATATGTAAATTAGTCATAATTATTGTCGGCCACATGTAAAAAAGTAAAGGCCATTAAATAAAGTAGAAATAGTATGTCGGCCATTTGGCCAAAGTTTATTTTGTTTTTTGTAAAAAAGTCGTAAAGTAAATAGTGTCTTTTTTGTATTTTGTAGAAAAAGTCGTAATAGTTACTATTTGGTTACTATTCATGAATAGTAAATGTCCTAATCATGAATAGTAAAGGTCAAGTTACTGTGTAAATAGTAAAGGTCAAGTTACTGTGTAAATAGTAAGAGTCGGTTTGTAACGTCTATATAAGAAGCATTTGCTTCATTAATAAAATATATTCCATCCTTCTCTCAACTCCCTTCTCTCATTCACAATATAAACGCTTCCACCCCACATTGGTACAAACATATAAGGCATAGTACATATATTTGATTCTAAACTTGGATTCAAATTTTAACTTTGACTTCCAACTTTCATAATGCACAAACATGCATTTAACTATCCAACTTTTAAATAAATAAACACATGAGTCCTACATGGAACAATACACGTAGGACACCACATATGACAAAAAATGACATGTAGATTGACATGTAGGACATGTGTGTCTATTTGTTCAACTTTATACAAGTTTAAGTGTATACTTGTGCACATCCAAAGTTGAAAGGCATAAATGTAATTCGAAGCCAAAAAAGGGCACATTTAAGTATTATGCAAAAATATAACTACATTTGCAACTACATTTCTTCAATTAAACCATAATTAATAATTAAACTCACTTTTAAATAGCATTTAAACTAACAATTAGCAATACTCAAAAGCTAAAATTATCCCATAATCACATAATCACACCCCAATAATTTTTGTTTTAGCTAGACATCATAAAAAGGTAAAAACATTACCGAACTGATTATCCTACAACTAGGTAAGGATGATTTCGTCCTTACAATGCTCCAATTTGAATATTTTTAAATATCAACTTCCAATATCTAAAGAGTAAATTTGTTCAATCATTCAAAGCTAAGAAAAAACTAGAGAAAACTCCTCAAGATTTTTCTCTAGAGTAATTGATAAAAGACTTAAAATTAGATCGATTATTCATGCAAACCTAACTATCAAAAAATGTATTTATAGTTGCCAAAAATGTGCTTTGAAGAGACTCTTTATGAAGTAACTTTGGCTCGCTGAACCACTCGGCGAGCCTCCTTTTCATCATTTCCATCGTTGTTCTACCTTGGTATTCATCATCCTCAAGGTTCCGTATGTTTGGGTTATCTAGAAATACATCACACAACTACGAGGTAATCCACCGACTACTCATTTCTCTCCCAAACATGGTTTCTTACATCAGGACTAGATACACTGGAACTTTAGGCCGTCAGTTTTTCAACTCAGCCGAGTGCTCTTCGCGATACTCAAGCGCTCCATTTATTATTTCTCAAGCTTATTTTGTTACGTTTTTTTTTCTCTTAGCATCCTTGCTTTGTTCCTCAACTCATATTCCTGAAAATAAAATATTTAACATCAGTTATTGGCACAAAATAATATTTGAGAAACCTAAATCTATATAAACTAAGCCCTAAATTACTCCGAATCTCAGACTCATTAATATACAAATTTATGTGGCGACCAACATACAAGAGAAGATGTTGCTTATCTCTTAAGAAAAATGTTTTCCCTCCTTCTCCAAACATGTAAAACTTTTTCATTCCTACTCCAAACTTCTAAGACCTTTTTATTCCTATTCCTAAACAAATATCTTATATGCATCACTTATATTTTACCCATGCTAAACCATACCAACACTTCCCAGTATCATGAGAACATCAAAGAGCGACAAAACCATTAATAAATGATTCAATCCACAAATCAAGGCCATATGTCAACCCCAATAACTCTCAAACCCAAAATGTTACTTTGAATGTGAACTCTAGAATATGAAATACTACTCCAATGGAGAACCAATCTATAAATGCAATTAAAACTCCAGTGATAACCTTCTACTAATGATCTTCTAGAAAATATAAGTTACAGTAAACTGTAGGCCAAAACTAATAGAGATTACAACTAAGAATCCTCGAACT